>CM076655.1:24631991-24653271 GCA_038496675.1 Rachycentron canadum | reverse complement strand
AGTAATGATGAAAAATCAGCTCCAAAGCCTCTAATGCTCTAAATATCTGATTGTCCATGTCTCTCTGTCTTTATTCTGTCACTACAATAAACTCAGAGCAACTTCTCCTCACTCTGAGATCAGAAAAATACAGGATTGATCCCATTGACTTTGGCTACAAGCAGCTGACAGCTAGGCCTCTGAAGGAGACACTCTGATTGGCTGTGACATCACCCACTGGAGCCAATAGGAGTGTCCCACGTAGAGACGTGACTCTATTAAAGATGGAGGATGAGAATGGATGGATAAACACACAGAAGAAAAGCAGCAATGCTCCAGTCAAAGGCTCAGACTGATCCAGATCTGACCTGACTTTGTTCACAATGTCGTTTGTCACATTGATTCTCTAGTTTAAGGAAAAAAAAAAACAGCATGTCTCTTTCCTGGTACTGAAATGTGTCATTGCACTCATGAGAAGTTAATTTTTATTTTTATTTATACAAAGTTCAGATTTGTTTTTCTCTTTGCTTAGCTGTAGCTCCATCATTTAGTAAAACCACATTATGTTCCATGAAACTGACTGAACAGAATATCCAAGCTCCCGAAAGGGTAATGACTCTAACACATAATCTCAGTTAGGTTTGAGCCCCATCCACCTAAGTTCCCCACCCCACTCATCTAGAGAATGTATCTGCACAATGCTATAAATGTGTATTACATGACCCAAATAATGAGACAGGGTTCAAACCACACAGCCACTGGGTGTGATGGCAGGGGTCATGGCAGTTGACATGAGCCTGAGATGCAACATCAACCATCTGCAGCCTCCACTTTCCTTTTAGAGCGCAGGCAGTTTCCGTACTACCCCGTCATGCTGATTAAGTGGAAGTGCTGGGATTTCATTTGATGGTGTCCCTACAAAAAAGGTCAGAGTCAATAAAATTATAAGGCATCATCTCCTGGGGACCATACTGTAAATGTCAATGCCAAATCTCATGATATTCTGGCCTTTAATTTTACACATGTTTTGCCCTGGACCGAAGCGTTAAACAAACTGGCGCTGCTGTCCTAATGTCTCTAAAAGGAGAGACCAAGCATCGGATGGACTCAGTGAGCACATCCACCTTATTTCCACCATGGTTCTTGTGTTGCCTGAGATATATTATCCAATATTGCTATTAAGCAATTTAAGCTCTTTCCTCCTCTTTCTTTTTCCTCTTTGGATTGGGGGTCACCCATTTAGAAAACTAATTTGCAAAGGAATGTACTTTAGCTGGATTTTTTATAGACCTCCCTGAAGGATTAAGGTGACTATTAAATAAGTGGAAAAAATGTACAGATCTGATTAACAGGGGATTTATAGTTGTGAGTTAAGTGGTTGGGATGTAGCTACAGAACCTATGTACGTAGCTGTGCAGGACCTTATTTGCTACATTTCAAGGCTGCAGAATCTTCAGAAATATGATAAAGACTTTTTCACCTTAAAGTTTTTGATACCACTGAAGAGCATCACTACCATCATCTAATTCCAGCAGCTAAAATTTAAATTTTGATTATAACAATGTATTATGACAATGTGAAAACATTGCTCGCAAGTTGTAGCCCATGTTTGAAATGAATACCGTATCATTCTAGTCTAATCTGGACGGCTCCTGAATTACAATTATCTGGGTTAGGTAAGGTCACTTCCTCTGCCTCTGTCTGATCACATGACAGACACCTGTAGGTGCAAAGGTGAACGCCCAGTGTTCTCAGTGTAATGTTTATTAAACTTTCTACATTCAGCGGTGAGTTACATCTGCACAATATTGTTACCTGCTTTCTCAGCAGTTGGCGCCAGTTGTTCTGTTAGCGTCGTTGTTGGTCGCAATGGAGAATTCCCATGGGGAAACCACTGATTTAAGGCAACTAGCAATTTCATTGAGTTGAATGGAAAATCCTATATTCATGTATTAAAACTTTTGTAGGGCTTTTGATTTTATCTGTAACTATTGTATCTATTTCTGTTTTTTATATTATTTATTGTTCTGTAAATCTTGATTGAAGCTGATTTGAATTATAATCTTGACTTTTTACAATGGTAATCATGAACATGTTGCGTAATAAAGAACTTGAACACGTTCGAGATGTTAATTATTGACAAAAGTTAGAGACCAGAGGTAGATAGGTTCAGTAGGTGGACGATGAATGAAAAGGTATCACTGAAGGTAATGTGATTAACCTGGCACGTTTAAATCAAGCTTTATTTTTGTCTGAGACGGGATCACAATCGAAGCCAGAGCACCTCCAGATCCATTCATTTACAGATCATATCCTTCCACAGAGACCGTATGAGTCGCTGACGAGAAACTGATATCAAGATGTGAAACTCGTTGACCTTCCCACTGCTTTTTTCAAATGTTTCATTGTTTGACCTTTTGACCCCGAACATGATGTTAGCCATGGAGGTGAATGCTAACAGACTAGTATCACGTTTTGATCTGTATATATATGAGATCCATCAAAAATCCCAAATGGTTTGGCTCGGTTGCAATGATTTCGTTGAAGCCAAATAGAGTTCAGCTCATCATTTTAATGCTGTGCACTATTGCCTTTTGTAGTAAAAAAGGATTTAAGTATTGCGGTTCAATATGTTGGTGCAAAACTGTGCAATTTCTCATGAAAAATGAATTCCCAGCACTCCACTGAAGTCTTTTCAGTTTCCATTCGACTTTGGCCGTCTCTCTCTGCGGTAAATAGTCCACCCCGATGCTTTCTGGACCAAAACACTTTGCTCGCCCATCGACTCGGCCTCCTCTCTTTTCTCCTCCAATTCCGTAACCTCCTCTCGCTCTGCCCTCTCTCTGTCCCATCCTCTCTACCCCATCAATTGGAAATCTCTCAGCATCACACCTCAGACACCCAATCCCGGGCAGACAACTCCACTGAGTATTAAACAAACATAAGCAGAGAATGGAGTGGCTGCTGGAGAGGTAGATGGTCGGGGTGATAGGATTGCCAGACAGAAGGAGCAGAGAATCACAAGTGCTTTGAATTGTAGGTCTGGAACTGCCAGAGAGAGAGAAAAAAAAGACCTTAACATGATGATGCTGAAGCGGTGAGACACCTTTGAGTGTGAAGAAAATAATGTCTGCAGAAATGGAAAACAAAAAAAAAAAAAAAAAAGAAAAGGGAGAAGGGAGAAAAGAATTTGAAAAAAAAAAAAAGGAAGGACGGGACAGCTCCTCTGATCCATTTAAGTTCAGTGAAATTGGAATTACTAAATCATGAAAAGAATTAATTGAAAACATTTCCCCCACTGTTGCCAGATGATGAAAATGTTTCAGCCACTTGACATCATCGGCATTAAGCCGGTGTTGTTCCCCCGCGGTTTGGCAGGTTTACCTTCAGACGGTCTCCACCGGACGGTCGACACGGGAGAATTTCTTGCAGAGGCCCGAGATATCAAAAGCGGGCTGGGTGTAAATAATGGAGTTTTTAAAAGTCGAAAATGTTCCCCGCCTGCGCTTGCTGCATACCGCTCCTTCATTACCCGAGCTGAATTTATTTTCCGAGAGGTCTTGTTGAGTTTTCTGTTGATGAAATTGTTCTCACACGAGGGAAAACTGAAGCAGACATGCAGCTTTTAACCACATGCTGCTAACCCCCCACCCAGGACATTTCCCTCCGACTGCACTGCTGAATTTCATGTCTTGTGCATTTGAGCACATTTGAGGCAGCAAATAAGTTTTCTCCGCATCCTCACACTGTTCAGGTTACATCTTCATCTGTTCACTTATGTATAGCCTATTTCTAGTTCACAACACAGTATCCAGGTTAAATCTGCACAAAACAAGAGATGGGAGTCGCATTTTTTGCCTTGTTTTTTTTTTTTTTTTTTTAGAGTTTTTTTGAATGTTTTATCCCTCAATTTGAAAGGCCACCATTGGCATGTTGGCTTGTTTCTCTTCTTCCAGTTTAATAACTAATATCCTTCATCATATTTCCCTGAGAAAGTTGAATCTAGGGCAACTGGACTGGTTGCAGATTCCTGAAGACGTTTTACCTCTCATCCAAGAGGCTTCTTCAGTTCTGATGGGTGGTTTCTGTAGTCTGCAGTTTTCCTGCCTGTCCTTTCATACTCATACGCACCATTCTGAGGGTGTTCATCCCAAATTGTTGTGCAAGAAGTCTGTAAAAGTTCTCAGTCGCCCTGGTCATGTTCTCTGAGAGAGTTGAATCTGGGGCAACTGGACCGGTTGTAGATTACTGAAGATGTTTCACCTTCATTCAAGAGGCTTCAGTTCTTCACTTCTGACGAATCTACAACCCCCCCCAATCGCCCTAGATTCAACTTTCTCAGAGAGCCATGACCTGCACCGCTGAAAACCTTCACAGACTTCCGACACGAAAACCACCAAGGTGTCAAAAGTGTAAAAATGTGACTATAATGTGACGACAAAATTATAATAAATGCTCATTTTGAGCCTCTGTTGGGCGCCTGCCATTGAAACAGAACATTACCATGATTAAAATCTCAGGTTTCTCTTCTCAGAGAAATTTGCAATGATGTAAACAAACAACTCCACAAAAACTTTTTAATGTAGAAAAGTTTCATATGATAACTTCAAACACCGTGTGGCCCCCAAAGGTGTTTGGCGATTGTGCGTTGGCCTGTGTTGTGACTGGATGTGACGAGTCTGTCCACTGTTGTATCTTAGTCACCAGATCCTTGATTCTGCCAAACGAGCAGCACTTGAGACACAGTTTTTAAAATTACAACCCTCTCACTTTCAACATCTCCAGACTCCCACCCCCCCTTTCCTGCAATCATTTCTATTGAGCCATCAGAGAGATGAGACAAAAGTAAAGAACTTTTTCTGCTAGTCCCACCACTGAGGAAGTCCAGAGACAGGAAACAGAAAAGCCAAAATAAAGTGACATTTTGGTCATCAGCCCTTTTTTTAAACAGAAAAACAACCTGTCAGTCTCACAGTTTGAGACAGATGAGGTTTAAAACTGAGACTGAGAGAATGTTTTCTTCGCTCCATTTCTCTCAAGAGTTAAATCATTTCAATAGAGCAGAATCAAGCCCTTCAGAGACTAAATGCTTGGACAATCTGGCAAAATGAACAACTTTTACTCCTAAATAATGAGGAAACATGTTGAGTCTTTAACCTGGGAAAGAAATGTCATCACTTGCTACTGCACCACCAGAGGACATGTTCACATAAAGACCGACTGAGATCTGAACCAGATATGTTGCCTCTCTAAGGGTCTTGGGCTCCTGGACAACTGCCCCCATCACTGCCCTCACTGATCTCATCTATACAGATAATTCGGATAATTAAGATTTAAAATCTGAGATCGGTGTGAGCTCTCCGGCGCCACCTCCTCCTGCCGTGGGACGGAGCGCTTTTCCATATTGTGTTCTCAGCTTTGGTTTGGATCTCTCCAACTGTAATGTCAGAAAGAATAGGCAGCTTCATATTTCCACCGAGCTGCAGCAGCAGCAGAAGCAGCAGCGGCATCAATCTTTCTGTTTGCCATGTTTCTGCCAGAGAGCTCACGGTCATGTTTTCGGTAGGTACGTGTCACACTGGGCAGGAAACAACGAAAATGTTCTGACATGCTCGGCTTTTCGTCAGGGTGTCACCTGGTGTCCCCGACTCCATCACTGTCCCTCCAAGCTGGAGGGTTTGACAACGTCTGTCGCAACCGGGCTGAATTTCTGTAGCCTGCCCCCCTTGGCCTAAAACATCGGAGCTGTTTCTATGGTTACCTGTAGTCAAGCACCTTCTCGGAGGCGTAGACACATGATTTTAACAGACACCTGTCTGAACATGGGGAGCAAGGATGTGTTGTCATATTACTTCTTACCAAACTGAGGGCTGCCACTCACCACACCTTCACATCTAAACACGTCAGTGACCAAATGTGAATCACTCCTGATGCATGAAACATATTTTCTATCCTTTTTGTTATTATTATTATTATTATTGTTATTGCAGCTGACTTTCTACACTTCTTCTGCTTTGGCTACATATGGGCAGTAAACTGGGCATGGTGGTGCAGTGGTTATCACTGGTGCCTGTAGCAAGAAGGTTCTGGGTTTGAACCCTGGACCTGGGGTTTTTTCTGTGTGTTCTTCATGTGCCTGCCTGGGTTCCCTCCAGGTTCCTCCCACACCCCAAAGACATGCACGTTGGGTTAACAGGTGACTCAGTCGGCTGCTCGTGCCTCTGAGGATGTGGATGAAACTTTTGGCAGAATCAAGGATCCAGTGACTAATATACGACTCGGTCAAAACATCCTTTTGATCATATGTGATGCACGTGAGGCACATTTTACACATGCACTTCAACTCTGTGTGAACACGCACACGGCTTTTTCCTCTTGAATTTTAACAGCATTATTGTGCTGCATTATGATACCCTGTTATGTTTGCTCGTGTGACTCCTGGAAGAGCAGCTGCTCACTTGACTGTGGCTGATTGGGATCCAGATAAATAGATAAATAGCTGGTATAAAACATAAAACCTCCTGTGAGACATTTTTGAGTTTTAAGACTTTACAGTTAGTTACAATGAGCACAAATTGTACACAAATAAAGTTTGTTATGATTGTTACTTGGGCCGCCGTGTGCTGTGGATGGAGTTTGTGTACTGAGCAGGAATCTGCTGCTCTCCCTGTATTGTAGAGCTCCACTGAGGCTGACTGGGAGAAATGACAGTGAGAGCCTGCTGAGAGATTTTCCGGGCGAATGGTACCATTTTCTGGTTCAGATCAGGTTAGCGCTGTTGTAAAATTGAGTTTATTTGGGCGTAAAAACTCCAAACATGAGCCTATGAAGGCGGCACATCCCTCTGCTTGTGTATCGAGCGACTCTTGCCATGAGCGTCCCGTCTTCTGCTGGAGCTCCTTTGGTTTCCTTGGATTTTTCTCGAGTTCTCCTACACTGATTAAAGCCTCCTCAGCCAGGAGGGCATCATATGTGATTTCTTTAATGGAGCACCAAGTGTCTGTAAGGTTTTCTGTGTTAATTCATCCACACTTTCACTCTGGGTTCACATGGGGCCACATTATTTTCCTTCTCATTATCTTTCGCTGTGTATACTGCTCTAAATACTTTCTAAGTGCAATCTGAGGCAGGCCCTTAAATGTTTTATGAGTTAAACCTCTCTGTAGTTCCCATCTCGGCTCTGGCTGATATGCATTTGTGCAGAGCTGTCAGAGTCGGGGCACTTAGCTCTCAGTCAGCCTCCTGCTAACATGGCGGTATCTCTCTCTCTCTTTCTCTCTCTGCTTTAGATACCGCAAATAATGAAAGGGGGAGTCGGCCGTCTTTCAAAGAGCACTTCAGAACATTTCTCTTACAAAATAGCTCTCTCTGACTCTGCGCTGAATACAATTGCTTCTGGGGGTACAATGAAAATGTTCTTCCCCCGCCGGCGGTGACCTCGCTCGTCTCGCATTCACGTTCCAAAGTCACAGCTCATCACGGAGAGAGAGAGAGAGAGAGACAGCGATAGAGGAGTTCAGAAACTTTTTCTTCTACTGCTTTATTTTTTTTATACTTTCAGACAAAAAAAATGAAAGCAGGCATTTAGGCTTAGTAGAAGAAGAATCAGATAGATGTGCCATGTGGGTGAATTATTATTATCATATTATATCATTATATATTATAATTATTTATTGCATGTTTTTTATCTTGTGCTTAATTAGTGACGGGGCTTGAGTTGGGCAAACCAGAGGCGGAAACCAACATAAGCTGGACATGGCTGGAAACTGAGCTGGAGAGCACACTCTGACCTGGAGCACAGGAAACAGCAGGTAAGGCAAAGAACCCGCAGACAAAAGAACTGAGCAAAACGCTGGAGTCAGGATGTTCAATCAGTGTTTACCGCAAAGTGTGAAATGAAGAAAACTGGCAAAGACTGAGCGTCAGTCAGTGAAATCTTCATTAAGTGTGCAGGTGAGTTGGCGGGAGAGAGGAAGTGGTTCAGCAACAGACAGCCAGAGACACACACACAGAAAGAGAAACGCAGAGAGAAGAGACGACCCTAAGATGTTTTCTAAGGTTTACTTAACTTTTATTTTGTAATGATGACCTTTTCTGACTTCCTGCTGCTGGATGACTAATTACTGGTTGGCTCTACTGTGAGCACTGGGATCGTGAAGCATCACCATCTGAACCACGTCACCCTTTGGATTTGGATGGATGGTTTGGACGAAAACGATCAGGTCTTACCTGACTTAGTACAGCCCCCCAGATCTTGGTCCAGACCATTGTTATCTTCTGACAGACCTCCCTTCACACACTGTGAGTCCCTTACACATGGTCCAGATTGTGGCGACACATCTGGTCTTTGATCAGCCTAAAGGGGCACGTCACTCCACCGCTTCATCGACCTCCGCTAACTACCCATGACCACCTGAATCAAACTGAGTCCCTAATACTGAACTTCAGAGAGACTTCTGGGTCTGCACCACCTACTAAGCTCAATCATTCAGCCTTTATGGTCCATCCCTGCACACGGGACCACCTCAGTCCAGACTGTTCTGGTCTGTTCTGGCTCTGAAGTCTATCTTTAGCTTTTCAGCTCACTTCTTTACCTGATACACTTTGAGTTAGATCCCCATTAGTCACTGTACTGTAACAATGGCTACTCATCCTGGAGTCCCCATGGATTTATAGACAATAGCTCAGTGCCAACAGAAACAGTGATACACACCCATATCATTTATATTCACAATGCAACACAAGAAGCAAACAAAAACCTCAACAATATATTACAATAGCTCTATTTAAAAATTACATTTCTTTAATAAATGAGAAAAGAAAAGATACGGAAAAAAGTGAAATAGCTTCTGCATCAATTTTCTGTCTTCAAAAACACATAACAACAAACATAAAATCCCAATAAACAAGAAAAAACATTGTGTTTTATACGTTTACTTGTGTAAACAAATACATTCTTGCAATCCTAATTAAAAAAAAAAAACATATTGTACTATTTTCTGATGTCAAGGAATCTGGTAATGAATTACTGCCATTGATTGATAATTAACAGTTCTTTGTTTTCAACTAGTTCTACACTGTGACCACAAAAAAGACCCACTGATGCCTGCTGAGTAAAATAATGATGTCTGTCTGTGAAGAATAATAAATTACCATTAAGTATTTGTGGAGTTTTTGTCATAATAATATTCAAGATAAAACCCAATAGAGAACAATGAAACCCACTTCTTAAACTTAATCAAACTAACCAATTCATTCATTGTACTTGTTCTTCTTTGATAAGAGCAGTGGAGATGAATACATGCTGCTTTGTTCTGACCTATTTAAATGATGATCTCTTGTGTTGGGCCAGATCACTGAACAATAATCTGGCTGTGATAACACTAATGTTTGTACTAATCCACTGTTTTATGAAGTTTAAGCTCTTATTTAAAGCCATGCTGAATGTGTGTGCTGATACATAGGTATAATGTGGAATTGTCTGCATAGAGTGGTAGTGTAATTCCCAATTAGGGGTAAATCATATGTAAAAATTGAAGTGGTCCCAAACAACTTACAATCGAGTACTTAGTACTGACACCAAATCCATCTATCCATTATGACAGATTCCACCATCTTGTCTGTGGCTAATTAAAATGAACCGTAGTGACATGTCCCTGCCTCTGGCCTTCAGCTCACTGATGATTAATTCTTTGTGCAGGAGAGACTTTGTGTTGTTGCTGTTGTGCCAGCTGCTCGTGACAAAAGCGGGTTGCAGGTTGAGTAGGATGAACATTTTGATGCTTGTGATGTGATCGGACATGTTAGATTAGACGGTAATTTGTGGAGCATCAGATGAAAGATAATATCAGCAGATTGTTGAAAAAAAAAAGGATTTCTGTTAGAAACAGACAAATCAGCTGATGTCTTCTTGTTATAAGATACTTAGCTCCTCGTAACAAACTAAATGCCTTGTTAAGATTGAGATTTTTTTGGAGTGTGCCCTCAGCTCCTCCATCCCCTCCCTTTGTTCCCTCCTCTTCTACACATCATCCTCCATCAGCGCATCGAGCCTCGCACAAATCAGAAAAAAAACGGACCCACTGCTGTTTAATTTCAACCTGCGATCAATCTCCAATCAACAGCACTATATAGGTAATCACCAGAATCTTCTGCAGGAGAAGAAAGCCAATTTTCACAGCCTATATATCAGTGTGCGGGATCCCCTCATTGATTGGTGTGTGAATACAGGCCTGCAGCAGCACGGTGAGGCGAAGGCAGACTCTGTTTGTTTATGAGGATCAGGTATTTTCTGCAGCAGACGGCTGCCAGAGGGGCTCGATTTCACATCAGGCTGCGGTGTTCAGAGACGTTCAGAGAGTCCAGGCGAAGGTGTTGGACTGTACATCATCATCATCATCATCATCATCTGCATCGATACGCCAGAGATGTTCGCTCCATGCTTTTGGATTCAGAGAGCGTCCAAATACCTAATTAAAGGGAGCGCGCTGGCATTTTGGGAAATGTTTGTTGTTTGTTGTCCTGCACAGAGTCAGATGAGAGGATCGATTTCGGTCCACTCCACAGATTTTCGTATTGTTCTGTTGCTGCAGTTGGTGAATGTTCACTCTCAGCTCATTACAGGAAGCAGTATATTTATTGGTTGCTGTTTTAGCCGCTGCCTTCATTCATACGGCAGTGATGCATGGCATTACTTTAACTTAGTTTGCTGTCAATTAGTGGAGAAATACACAAATAAAAACTCGCCCCAGCTTAGAGAGGAGTTACAGGTGAAATGTGTTTTTAGACTAAAGTGGGTGAACAGTGTTTTATCGCTTGCTCTGATCCACATGGATGTAAAGAAGTGGACACCATGATGATAATACAGTTATTTCAGGGCATTTGTAACACATATGACTATTCCTCTGTCATGGCGCATGGTGAGTGCATCACGTGACCCCAACAGTACTGACTTATATTGTAATATAAGTTATATGATGGCTCAGTCTAGGGTCAGTCTATTTTTCCACTTATGGTTCTTTTAATTAGTAGAATTATCCATTATTTTATATTTACAATTATAGGTTGAAAAAAGGGTTAAACTGTCTTTTTTTAAAATGTGTTTTCATACAACAAATGAATATTAATATCATACAGATCTTGTGCCTGCTAATTCTGGACAGATGACATGAAAGCAATTCAAATGATCGTTTTGCTTTTATCCTCCAGATATTAACAACTGACAACAGACGTGACAACACAACTGCTGACAGTTACAAATCCCTTTGTATCTTTGACCAAGTTCTGAAACAAAGAACACAAATCTGACACTCAGCAGCAAAGCACATAAAAACGTGATATACTGTATTGCGTAGTGTTTTATTTTACATTGCACCTAATGAATAATAATAATATGATTCAATAGCTGCTGGGTATTTAATGTGTTTGCAGTCCCATGGCTGCTCTGTTATTCTTCTGTTTTAAATTATTTAGCAAATATGTTGAAAAAAAAAACAAAAAAAAAAAAAAACAACAACACACGTGCAGTTAACATGCTGACGGCAGGTTTGTGAAGGTGCCGGGCGGGTCATCCTCGGGGGAACATGAATGTGCGGGAGGGATTTCACACAACAGTCTGTAACAATGGTTAGAGAAAGATTTCATTCTGGACTGAACTGAATCTGCTAACCTGGCTAAAAAAAAAAAAAAAAAAAAAAAAAAGAAGTGTATTTAAAAAGTGAAGAGAACATGATCTACCCTCAGTCTGACCTGAATGGAGCTGGTCAGCTGTGACGCATCAGAGCCCGAATCTCAAAGTCTGTAACCTAGAACCAACTTTTTCTCTCTCTTTCTGCACCGTGAACTATGCAAAATCTGGAGCATTTCTAGCTGCTAACAAGGCTGCATCTTGTCCAACTGTGTCACTCCAGAGCCAAAGCACCTAATAACAGTTTTTTTTTTTTTTTTTTTCTCCCTCCAACAAAAATCCTCCTACAGACTTTGTGTTGCACAGAGCGATGCGAGCATAGTGCCGACGCCGCAGTTACATGGCCCGGTCCTGATTCTACCCCCCCCCCCCCCCCAATCCTTCCCCACCCCCTCATTAACGGGAACAGAAACACCATCCGTGGGGCTCGGCTGTCACTGTTCACATTATAAGTTCATAAACCCATCTCTAATTCATGGAGGAGAGATTACTGTGTGGACCCTGTTGTGTGTTTGGGAAGAGTTTCAAAGGGGGAGCTCCTCGGTTGATTCTGTGCTTCCCGTTGCAGATGGGTTAATGAGACAGACTCAGAGAGACAGCCAGAATACCACGCTCATGTTCGTGTGGCAGGGAGCTTCCAGGAGAAGGTAATTTATTCTATTACATTTCATTTCTATGTAAACACCGGGTATTGTTATCTACAATTTGCCTGTATATCCTTCTGGGGTTGAACACGTTCTCATTTTTTTTCCCCTTCTCTGGACATTTTTGTCATATTTACTGTTCGTAATATTTGGTGATTACTGACCAGTCAGAACAAACACAGTGGTCTGTGCGGGATTCTTCCTGCAGGACGGGTGTCTTGAATTTATATTAATGAAACACCTTTCAGACTCTGCACTCATAATTAATAGCAGCGCCTGTATAAACTGTCACTGCATATTTTCTTGAACTTAACATCCACTTCTTTTTTTAAATGTTCTGTCATGTCACCAAGGGTTTGCTTAGCACCTGTATTTCAGGGGTTTAGGTGTGTTATTACATCATGTATGTGAGGGGAGATGATCCTAATTATTGGTTTATTAATTTCCTTTGAAAACAAATCCGTTTTCCACACGGCGCTGAAATCTTCTTGACTATTGGACACTGTGGTTATGAATAAGATGTTATTTCCCATGTGGATTAGTGCAGTGTCTTAATAATATTAAGTGAAGACAAACAGCAGAAGTCGTGTGCTTACATGGCTCCAGTCAGTGTGTTTTATGCTTTAAAGCTGATAGTTGTTGTGTAGCAAGTCGAGCGAATGCTACATCAAACACAGACCAGAGCAGGAAGAACTGGGCCCGGTCGAAACCACCAGGGCGCCCAGTGTACTTCAGAGTTTGGTTTGAATCCAAACAAAAACGCATGCCCCGTGTTACGTGTCCTGTACAGACCGAGTGTCAATCCACCGTGACGTCGCCCACTGGTTTGTGAGTCGCCGTTTTGAAGCCAGCCATCTTGAGGGGCCCGAGGGGTGAGGGGTGGATCTGACCTGCTCTGTAGCCTGTCCTGATTGTGTGGTACAGTCTGTCAATCACACGGCAGCCACGCCCCCTAATTCATCCCCTGCTTTGTGGTGAATTTTCCTCGAATTGGGTCCATCATTTAAAAAATGAGCAACTGCAAAATGACAACTTTTCACAGCAGGTCTCGCCTCCCCATGGTCATTGGATAGAAAACAGGTTTAACTAACTTCAGTTTCAGTCCTGGAGTCTACTTCCAGTTTTGCATACAGTCTACGGATGCAACAGTAAGAGTGAGCACAGCTGGTGACGCAAATAGAAAATCCACCGCACACCAAACCATTCCAGTTCAGCCTTTGTGTACGAACAAAGGGCCACTCCTTCGTATAAGTGGTCCCTGAATTGACACACAGAGCCTGGGTGAACTGGAGCAGATGTGTGAGATTTTGTCTCTGTAATGGGAACTTTTGAAGAGGCTTGACCTGAATCACAGCATAAAACAGTTTATTTCACATGAATCACATGTCAGATAAAGTGTCTGTTCTTTGAAGAAAACATTAAAACCCCTGTTTATGGCTGAGATGCAGCTCCACAAGCTAAGAGACAGGGGGATCTTTGACTCGTGGTCAGATCCTGCTCAGTCTGCTGAATGTTTCTGTGCTGTATTTATTTTTGATACAGGAGTAAATTCTTCATTCAGATGAAGGATTGTTGCCGTTGGCTGGTCTCTCCACAACAGCTGCCGCCTCCCGGGCATTTCTTGGCACAGCGGTGCCCGAGGCTTACCGAGAGAAAATAATGTGACAAACAAAAAGCATCTGACCGGCGAGAGTCCTCTGGGCTGAAACACATCGCTGATGAGTGATGCCGGAGGAGGACGGCTGCAGTCCGTCACGCAGACGGCAGGTGAACTCCAGCCAACGCTTCATGCTCAAACGTCGCTCTGTGAAGACAAAAAGGAAACAAAGGAGACGCATCTGACCTCCGAGGGACGTTTAAAGTCCACAGACTGGAGCAAAATGCTGTGTTTTAAAGCTGAAAAGAAAACATCCAACAGTCCAGACTCAAGTTGTCCAAGTCAACAGAACAGGCTCTCCTCTTTCCTCCTGCTCGGGACGTCCACTGATCAGAAAGTCGGTGGATGGGTCCGTACCTCCTCCAGTCCACATTTTAAAAGTGTTCTGGGGCAAGACGCAAGACCTGAACGCATCAATGTGCCCTGTACTGTAAAGCGCTCTGACCATAAAACAGGGTATACATTAGGGCAGGGCTACCGTGTGATCGACTCTGCCACACCTTCTTCTCCAAATATATGTTTTTTTTTTTGTTTTTTTTTCTGGTTTCAAAAAACCAACATGGCAACAGTCAAATTACAAACTGGAGGATTCAACAGCAGCTCAAACGTCACGGCGGGGTGACACTAGCTTTCATAACCAGCACACAACGGGGCGTGATGGGTCCACCTGTCGAGGCCTTCGTTTCCCGGGTAATTTGAAGGAACCTTTGAAGTGGGACACCGTCGTCCCGCGCCTGTGACACAATTGGTCTTGAAACGCAGCCTCTGAAGGATGCAGCCCTGAACTGGGACGCAGCTATTCAGCTGGAGAGATATGGACAGCAGTCAGGGAGATAATGAAGAGAGATGCCTTTCAAATGTAGGAGCCAGTATTTTCAGAGGCTTGATCAATGACAGCAGCGAAAATCTGTCTCTCATCCTTAAACAATCCCCAGAAAGTACACTACAAAGTCACTTATACTTATTTTATAACTTTTTCTCCACCACACATCTTTCTTTTTTAATGCCAGATGCCTTTTTTTTCTTTCTTCCTTCAGGCTTGGTAATTTCTGTTTATACCTTAAATAACACTGACAAACTCCCACACAGCATTTCACTTACAGCTGCTTTTATTTATTTAGCAAAATGTTTTGGTCTAAACACAGTTCATCAGGTATGTGAACAAGCGGTGTAGGTGTATGTTTCATACAGCTGTCTGCTTATTACCAACTGTAGATGGGCTATTGTACTGTCTTTAATTTGAATTGCATGTTTTCATATACCTGTAATAATTCACAGATATATTACTTATTCCCTTGTGTCTCTTTGAACAGGGACATTATTCCTTGGACAGTAAAACATAGGTGTTTATTAATGTCAACCATTAAATAGAAAGACATTTTAAAGTCTGACACCTTCTCACACCAAAAGACAAAGTGTCACAGAGACTTGCAGGGTCACTATTTACAAGACTGGATTAATTTGAGATTATTTCCCATAATGCTTTATAGAATAAAAATTTGAATTTTCAAAGTTAGTAGTTGAAGAATGTAACTGTCATAATCTGTCCCTAAAATGACTGGGTTTGGTTTTGTATTTGAGATTTCATGTTTTACTTTGAAAGAATTTTCCTTGTCTCCAGTTACTCTGGCATCTCTTATGTCTTCAATGCAGCAGTGAACTCAGATTCTTCTTCTTCATCATCTTCTCACCAAAGTCGTCCCAGTGCTGCTTCCTGTTTGCTGCTGGAGAGGTCGACATTGTTCACATCTGCATCTAATATCGTCTTTTTTTTTTTTTTCAACTTCTGTGACTCCATGTCTGTGGCTTTAGTCTCCGCGGCTGCCTACCTGCTACCTACCTACCTACCGAAATAAAAATGGTGGCCCATTTGGAGGTGTGACCCTGTAGGCGAACAGAAGGCTCTGAAATGAAACATGAAAAGAAAACACCCTGATGGAAGCTGACAGTCCGTATGTGCACAGCTCTTAATGTGACAGGCTCTACGGAGAGAAGACTGAGCGTGAGTGAGGTAATGTGGCGTGCTGGATCCTCCTCGTCTCAAACAGGGCCAGGCGAGGCCTCCTGGGACGGAGGGGGTTCGGTCCCTGGTAATAAAAGGGTAATTAGCTCTACCCTCCCTCCCTCCGCACCCCCCTCTCATCACGAAGCCTCACCCCGAGAGCCTGCCTCCTGTCTAATACCATCATTTCCCCCGATGGATGTCGGCGCACGATGAGAGCCTGTCAGGGGACGCCGCAGTATTCATGATGGAAATTACTGATGTTCTCAGTAATGATGTGAAAAAGATATACCATGGACCTCTCAATAGACTGGTTCATTCATTTGGATGTGTCAATCAACGCACGCGTCGTCCCGTGATGATTGCGCTCCACAACTGAGAATTTTTTATTTTCATAAAAAAGGGGAAAAAAAAAAAAAAAGGACAGTTTCTCCTCTCATGTAAAACACAAGTTGTTGAGTTTAATGAAAGGTTTGATCAGGACTAACTGAGCTGCGCCTGAACGCTGATTGCACCGCTGAGCAGCAGGTGAGTGTCTTCAGGACAAGCCGCTGCAGCCGGGATGACTAATCAGGTGCTTTGTGTCCTTTCATGTCTCCGATGGAAGGTGTCTGTGGGTGATGCTCAAACTCATCACCCGCAGGCTCCGAGACGTCCAGGTGACTGCTGAAGAGCTCGCGCTTTGCCTCCGTGCCTGTTTGAGAGGAAAAATCCGCTGAATGTTTCCTTATCTGGAACAAATTCAAATAAACCTGAGAGCCCGGCCTGATGGAAACAAAACAAACCAGCCTCCATTTTTTTACGCCACTGAGATTAAGATGAAGTGATCTGGTGGTGTGCTGAAAATACAAATTACAAAAAAAAAAAAAAAAAAAAAAGTAATTACAAAATCCAACTACAAAAAAGTTTTAATGGGGAGAGTTTACTTTGCCTCGGAGTTGTCAAGCCTGTGGCAAAACCAGATTAACTGTGTGAAATCTCTCATTGTCGCTGCAGAAGCAGTGAGAGACAACTCACACTCACAAAGCGCTGAATCACCACCGACGACGACCGATTTTTCCAGCGATTCGATGATGGCTGGAAAAAAAAAAACAAACAGAAAAACGTCACATCCAATTAGCTGTTTGTCAACAGAGCGAAGAATCTCCCGCTGCTGAAGAGTAAGGAAGCTGCTGCACAAGCTGCTCGAAGGCGACTCGCAGGAATGAACCTGTGCATTTCTTTTCTTTCTTCAGTTTCTGACACTTGCCGCCGCAGCTCGTGCATCGCTGACGGCACGCTGCGTCGGCCAATGAGGGTCAAAGGTCAGAGCAAAACAAACTCAGTCATGTCGAGACAAAAAGACAATTTCATCACATTAAAACCTGGTGGAAATGCCATTTATTCCAATAATAGGCCTCATTTGAATATAACAAATGGAAATAAAAAAAAAACGTGGCAATTAAACAAATTTGGAAATAAAAATCTCTACGAATAAATAAATCTGGCGTTTGAATATAAAAATCTCCAGATATAAAAAAATGTGGCAATTGGACAAAAAAGTCTCCATAAATAATAAATAAATGTGATAATTGGTTGACACTGTATATATATTAATATTCACATTTATTTATTTCTATATTTACCTTATTTATTTATAACGACCAGTGGTGGAAATGTGATCAGTCAGTCAGTCAGACAGGAAACTGTTCACACGCATCGATCTCAACACCACAAATATATTGATTTCTATTCTAGATCCAAACATTGATTTTTGAGTAACTGTTGAAGAATCCCATGATAAAGAAATTGACTTCATATAATTCTGGATTCTGTAAACTTTAACCAGATCAGTGTGAAAATTTAAGGCGTTCCTACCTGACTTATGATTCATCCCTTTGTTTGTGCAAAGTTTGGTGCAAATCAGTTCAGTTCACTTTTTCCTTAAATCTAACAAAGAGACCAACCAACAAACACGACCTCCTTGGCGGAGCTAAAAAGGAAAATCCCAGTTTTCTGTCTGTGATATTTTTTTTTTTTTTTCCCAAACAGAACGGGTCCCTGAAGTGTTTCAGAGGTTATTAACAGTCTCTCATGGAAATCTGATGAAAAGAGGCAAAGTGGACGCAGGAGGAGAAGCTTGTTTTTAGACAAGTGCCAACGTGTAAGCGTGCCAAAGAAAAGAGACAAAAACAAATATCAAAGATCAAAAAGCAGCAAATCAAGAGATTAATGTTCAGCTCTAATGGTTCATAGTCTGTCTGTGCCCGTGGACGTAGACTCCGGGTCTGAAAATTCAACGCTCAAGAGCCTTTAACCTGCATTTTATCCATGAACCATAAGGGGGCGACTCAAACAAGTCAGATTCTGTTGACGTCTATGGGAAAATGTCCCCACTTCTCACTTGATTTATTACCTCAATAAATGTTCCTTTTCAGACTGTGTGACAGGAAAGATCCACCCCTCAGCTCCACCTTCTCCTCCAAATATGGTTTCCTCTGGTTTAAAAGAACAATCAAGATGGCTGACGGACAAATAACAAACTGGAGGCTTCAAAATGGCAGCTCATAAACCGACGGCTGACGTCACGGTGGGTTGACCCTTCTACATCAACGTGACACTGTCCCTGTGCACAAACAAAACAAAGGAAGAGCTCGGTCTGGACCCCTGACCCCAACCCCACCCATGTCCTTTAGGATGGACTGGTGATTAATGCCAATGGTGGAGCATCGTGTCACACCATCACATATGGGTTTAATTCTCTGGTGTCACACACAGAGGACAGGACACACACGCACACATGATTATTGCCATTATTATTATTATTATTATCAATATTAAAAACACTGCGTTGTTGTATTCTAATGTGAACCTGGATTCCTGCCTGTGAAGACGTGTGAACAGCGTTAGCTCGGACAAAGACGTGTTATATCTGGGGGAGGTGTTACTCCTGTGTGAGACACTGACGTTCAATTTTTTTTTTAAATAAAAGGATTAAAACGAACCCTGCTGACAGAGTAACAGGTGAACATGACTCTAAAATGACACGATCTCTCTGGCAGTGTCGGTTTTTCCTGCTTCAACAAATCAACTTCAAGGCAAATTATTCATTTGCTGCTTAATGTATCCCACCGCTGACAGGTACCATGGTAACCAGATACCCAGTGTGACTCACTTCACCTGTCAGTGGTCATAATGTTATGGCCGTTCAGCGTACGTAAATTCTTTTTTTGACTGTCTTGCTCATGAATTGTTCAGGTTTCTCTTCACAATGGATTTAAATGACAGGAAGAGCAGCCAGTTTGTATTTTCTTTGTGTCGACCTGAGAATCTCGCCGAAGGTAACGTTATGAGTCACAATGACAGGATGACACGGGTCAAATCGTTCTTCTTCTTTTTTTTTTCTTCAACCGCTGGAGACCTCTGACTTTAATGAGCAACTCTGAGAGAAAAAAAAAAAAACAGACAGCAGTTGCTTGAGTTTAAATTGGACCGACACCAAACAGTAACACACTGGTCCTCCACTTGTGGTGCAGTAGTGTTCAGGTTTTAAAACTTTTACAAAGTTGTGAGTTACTCTCCACACTCCGGATGTCATGTTTGTTGGCCACCGAAGCCCTCCACGCTGTTTGTTTCATCTCCGGACGCCTCGGCACAGACACACAAAATAATTACATCAAAAGAGTTGTCGGCTGTATAAATGGTGTTATAACTCAAATCTAAGAGATACCAGATGCATTATTATTTTTTGCTCTTGCACTAGGGGCGGGTGATGCAATTTGGGGGATTTTATCTGGGCATGAGCAGACAAGACGGAGGAAAACAAGATAAATCAGAGGAAGGAAAATAAATTAGAGAGAGAGAGGGAGAGCGCAGGGGGGGGGGTTATCTGGAGGCAGAGAGCGCTCAGATCTCACACTCCATCTCAGACTCAATCTTCACCCAACACACCACTGCCCTGATGCGCCTAAACGCACACACACACACACACAAACGCACAAACACACACACATACACACACGCACTACAAAAAATTCTTGACTTTAACTCAGGCTGACGGTTTTCCTGTATTTTAAACGTTATTAATTCTCTGGAAAATATGAGCCTTTCCCGCTTGGAAACTGGGATTGGATAATATAGTGTTCACTTACAATTAGCACAGACATGCTAACAACAACAGAAATCAATAAGTTCTTTTCCTGGGAAAAAGTCCTGGGAAAACAACACTAATTCCACTTATTCAGTCCAATAATAACAATTCATTCAAACTGACTCTCTGCTGCAGACACACACATCCCAACAATTAGCCAGCTCGGCAATCGTTTCACTTTAAGGTACTTGTGTAGCTGATAGGGTTTGTTCTCGTTCAGGACACAGTTACTGGGGTTCTTGCAGTGTTTTATTTTTTCCGTCGGGACACAGAGTCGCAAAGATTGTTTTGAACAGTGAACACTTTCGCTTACTTGGTCCTGATGCAACACTGGATACACGGCAACAGCGATTAGCAACTGCGTCTCATGGGTTTCACCAGATCCCTGCTCTTTCATGAGACCAGAGGCAGGCCTGAGTCCGTTCACTCCAGTGGGAGAAGTGAATCTGATCAAAGATAATTTTGTCTCATAGTCAACAACATTAATATTGGATCCATATCTCACAGGCCACAGATCTTCTGAACGTGATATTCTGACACTAAAATGTAATTTTTCAGACAAATCGAGGAGAAAACCAAGAAAAAAAGTGTCCGAGACCTGTCTCTGTTTCAGATAACTCCTCTCTGTCAGTGCTGCATCACTTTACAACCAGATAAAGGTTTAAAGTGACTGAAATAAAACTGGTGTTTATTTGTTTAATAATACTATTATTTTGTTATTTGTTAGTGTGTTTTTCATGTTATTTCTGACAAACCAATGACAAGAGAAACGGTTCTGTTCTGAGGGAAAACATTCACATCAAGTTGTTTTGCAAAAGAAAAGCAAGACTTTCAGTATAAATGTGTATTTTTCTACAGTGTGTCTGATGTGTGTACATGTACAACCCTCATACATATGCATGTGTATGTAGGTAGTATGAAACACAATGCATACCAGTTATGAACACACACACACACACGCTGAGTACATACAAACATATGCATGATGGTGCATTAGCATGCAGTTTGCAGCGACGCGCCCAAAGAGCCACTCAGACGTGTCAATCTCCCCTCCGAGCCTTTCAAGCCACTTCAATTTCGTCTGATCTCAAAGATTTATGAATTTGGAAGTCAGCAGATAACACATCCCCTCATATCACCGTTAAGCCTGTCACAGCGCGGCGGGGGGGGGGGGGGTCTGCTG
>CM076655.1:24616412-24631606 GCA_038496675.1 Rachycentron canadum | reverse complement strand
TGAGATTGGGTTGGGCGGGGGGTGTTTTCCTCTCTTCATGAGCGTGGATAAGCACAGTGGCTGGAGGACGGGGACGGGGGCCGCCGGCCAATCAGGCCGCCTGTGTTGCCACCGACTCTCTGGCTCAAGGCCGCAGATTCTTTCAGCCTCTCAACAGCCTTTTCCCCAATGTGTCCACCTGACACACACACAAAAAAAAAAAAAAAAAAAAAAAAAAATCAGGATGTCTGCTGGAGAGATGTGAGCTGGCAGATTGGAGTGAAAGTGAAAAACATAAATTTTATGGTTTAAACAAAGGCCATCCAATCTGGCCGGCCTGACATTTTGCCGGGCGGCTCGGGAAAAGGACAAACAGAGATCAGAGGCTGATATCAGATCCACAGTGGGAACTTTACAGATGGAGTTCAGGGGGATTCAACATTTGAATTTCAGTGAACATGCAAACACAGGATTATTTATTCACCTTATGATGTATGCAGAGTTGGCCGAAGGCATAAGCAAAGTATGCACCTAGTCAGGGCCCCACAGACACAAGAGTGGCTCCAACAATAACATGCATCTTATGTAAACAAATAATGCTTTTCATTTTCATGATTATGGATTTTGTAATTTTAATAATATTAGTCCTAATAATCTCTTTTTGACAAGTAAAACAGTAAAGTCTTTTTATGCTGCATTGGTCACATTATGCTGGAGTTTAAAGGCCCATATTTTACACTTTCCCAGTGTTGGGTCCATAAGAAAATATATATTTGTGGTTTTAAGAACCATCCTGGAGTTAATGCAATTGGCTCATCTGAGATAGAGCCTCTCTCTTACAAAGGATCAGATTCTCCCCTCTCTTCTTTTGTTACTAGAGCTCTGGAGAGATACCTGAGAGAGATGTAAAACTACACTGAAATAAGTTTTGGATCTTAATAACTCAAATATATATCTTCTTATGGATATCAACACTTCAAAATAACACACTGGAAAAGTTTAAAATATTGGGCCTTTAAAATCTTGTCTCCTGAAACCATTGGTGCTAAATAATCATCTGAGACCATGAAAATTAGTTTTTCATCCACGTTCTTCTTTGCAGCCGTCTGAGACAAACTTTTGTGTTGAAAGTCTGTGTAAATAACTGCGAGTGGAGCTGTCTGTCAGTCAGACAGACAGCTGCTCAGTCCTGACAGATGTTTGACTCCATCACCTGCTGCACCTCTCAAACTGCCCACGTCGACGTCTCTCTCCAGAGGTGACAGTTCAAGTCCTTTGTCAAAGACCGTAAGCTCAGAACGGAGACTCCAAGTGAACATCCAGCTGTGCGAGCCCCGTTGACAGACTCGTTGTCTGATCTGAGGCCCCGTTCCTGTCTGAGGACTGACACTGCACTTCCTCTACAGCGAGAAGAAACCCTTCAACACGATCAGCAGACTAACAGTGTACCAGCTCAAAGCAGCCTGAACTTTCCTCAGCACTCACGAAGATGAAATATGGTATAACAGAAAGTTGTTATCTGCAGGAATTTTTTCCTCCATGGTCAGAGTTCGGTTTGAGGACTTTCAACACCTTCACATTCCCTTTTACTCCACTCGTATATCTTGTAATATTTCAGCTTTCCCCAGGTGACAACTTAGGGAGTATAGTTTCAACTAAACACAAATAACGAAAGTGTATTTCCAGAGTGAACGTGAAAAGTGTTTGCGGCTGTTTTTTTTGTTTTGCTTAGCACAGTTTGCATCCGCACGCACATAAAAAATAAAATTGGTTGCAGAGTGAAATTCAATTTGAAATCCCCACAAAATGAGCCTGAAGCTTTGTAATGTAGCTGATAACTGAGCACTGTAGCTAGCAAGCTAACTACCGACTGAGTGGGTGGCAACATGCTAGTTAGCCGCAGTAAGATTGTCACCAATTAGCAAACTAACAAATTGGTTGCTAACTGGTCAATAAGTTACCCCGTTGGTCGACTGAGTGTTGGACATTTCCCATTGGAAAATTAAAACATTTTACTTGCTTGGGGAACTTTTTTTTTTTGTTTCACAAAAAAGTACCTCGCTTCATCATGAATATGCTAACTATCTTCACCTACCCTCATTTAGCTACTAGCCAGCCAGCTTTATATGGTTTGTACCGTAAACTCACGATGACCCTCACACTGTGTCTGTTCAGTTGATGGAAAACACACTTGATACATCAATAATATACTGTGAAAAGAAATACAGTTCCATGAATGGTCATTACGATATATAACAATTAAAGTCAAAAAGTCAGACAGCTGTTGACAACAAAGCAGCCCTGAGCCACGTCCCACACACTGCTGATCTGGACCAACCATCCAGGCTTTCGGGATCGATTGTTTTAACTGAAATCTCCGAGATTTTCAGAACGTTTAGCTCTTGAATTCACGAATATATTTTCTTATGGATATCATCGCTTCAGATAAAACCCCAGAGAAGTTAAAATACGGGACCTTTAACAGTAAATATTGACCAATCGGGGGCAAAGGAAGAAGCTCAGACAGTAAATCTGGTATCTGATATCTGCTGTGCCAGATATTAAACTCAGTTCTGATTGACAGCTACCAAGTGAGAGCAGTTTGTCATTATACTGAGCCTAGTATTTATCACACATTGATCTCTATAGAAGAAACCTGAAACAACTATAAACAGACTGAGATGTTTCACCTTGAATCAGATGATTTTTTTTTTTCTCCCCTTCCTAGCAGGGATGATGGCAGCTCACTGGGGGCCGCAAACACACCACCCTTCAGTCATGTCAGGTCACTGAAACTGATCAATAAAGAGACACTGAAGAGTCGCTTTTGTTTATGACGGGTCTGACTGTTTACAGCGGTCACTGTCCTAGTGGAGCAGCTAATGCTGGGACATGAACTGCCAACGCTAACTGAACATTTCCTGCTGCTGCTGCTCCACATAAAAAAAGCATCCTGTTGTCAAAACACCAGAAACGGGATATGGATATTTTGGGCACTTTTCGGAGGTGATGACAGGAAGGGTCCCCGAACGTTAAGACAGACGGAGTGAGGCTGTTTCGTAGTTTCACGGGAGCATGAGAGCAGCACAAGTATCCCACCCCTATGAAAAGACAGTTTGCTCTTTAATGCCTCACATTCTCAATCCCATCCTTCGCTAGTTTAACGCCCATCGGTGAAACAGCTGAAGCTCAGGATAAAATGTCTTCCTCCTGGTGGCTGTATTGCCAGGAGCAAGTCAGGTTTTATCCCACATCAGACTAGTACAGTGAGCCTGGAGTGGGTGGAGCATGGGCAGTGAAACTGGGTGAGGCCAGGCTGGGACACAGACTCGGTGAAGGGTGGAACGTTTAAAAAAAAAAAAAATGTATGAAGAGTGAACTTCAATTAGCGATTGCATGCGTTTAAAAGTCATTTTGGGGCTGCAGCTCAGTCTTGCAGACCCGTGTAGATGATACCCATCTGTACAACGAGCACATGTAACAGACCTGGTAAAACAGATTTTTTTTTTTTTTTTTTTTTTAAATTAAGTCCCTAAATCAACATGCTGACATGGGATTGTGTGTTCATTATCAGTTCATTAAGAAAACATAGTTCCCTTAATGACTACTGGCTTGTAGCGGCTAACATGCTAACAACTTGTAATTTAAAAGCTGGCGATATGTCAGACAGTGGGTCTCAGCGTAACTTTCAAGAATAGACACCATACATACCAGATGTAAAAGGTTAAATTGAGACAAATTCCAATTATATTTGCTCAATTTTCACCCAAACAACTACAAACTCGAAATCCCTCCTGCCTCTCTCACCAGCTTCTGTCAAATTCATAAGATCCCATCTGTTTTTCTTTGGTTGATCAACATCAAACAAAGCAGATTGTTTCACGTCTGCACTTTGCTGTTTCAGCCACATGATTTCGTCACAGGGTCGGAGCTAATTATCAAATTTTCCTCTGATAATGTTGGACAATCTGAGCCTGAACTGTTCAGACTGGACTGCAGAGAGCTCAACTGCGCTATACTTTCTTTACTTTATACCCATCATGCACTGCTGAGAACCTACAAGACGCTCCCCCCTACGCTCGATCAAAAAAAAAAAAAAAAAAAAAAAAAAAAAGCTCAAGGTTTTCTCTTCATTGTTGACACACTGAATATAACAAACTGCTGTGTGATAGTGAAGGAGAAGAGCGAAGAGAACTGGAGCGAAGTGAGGAAAACAGAGACTGTCAGAGCCTCTGTGCTGCGTGCAGGTAACACCGAGCGTGCGAGTTTATCCTCGCTGCTCTGACTGATGTTCGACAGGAAGACACTCTGCTGTACAATGGCTGTTGACAAAGCAGCTGTTTGACCAGCCTCTGTTTTGACAGCGCTCACCGCTTTCAAAGAACAGCAGTTTCTATATTTTCTCTTTTCGCGGGGAGGTAGACCTGTTTCTGCAGTGTCCTTCACCTTGTCTCGTCTTCCCTCAGATTCCCTTTGATTCCTGTGGCAGCGAGCATTCGCATTACAGCTCCCCGACACGTCCATCGCCCTGAGCGAGCATCCTGTTGTCTACTGTACCTCTGCAGCACGGAGAAACAGGCAGGTCCAGCCTGACCGTAGCATTAAATATATATCACCTGAGAAGTTCAAGGGGAGTTCAGGCCAAGAGAAGCCTGTTCAAACATTTCCACATTGAAAAATATATGATTGTTTACCTAAAAAAAAAAAAAAAAAAAAAAGTTATTACTCCTTATCGTATCGCTCCGAGTTAAAACAGTCACTGAGTTATTACAGCGTGGCTTTCACCTGTGTATCTGCAGGGAGACTCACTTTTACTTTCACTCTGTTCACTGACCAGAAACCTGCGGCTGAAACCTGCAGCGTTTACCTGCATAAAATAATTATATCGACATAGGCATAGACAAATGTTTCTGTTGGTTTGTGCAGGCTTTAGCTTTGGATGTGTCATACATCCCGAAGGCGGTTGGACTAAATATCAGAAACCTCACAGTGCAACGTAATAAATTAAACAGCAGCGTAAACTACAGCCTCTAACAGTTTCAGCAAAACCAAACGTTATAACTTTTAGGAGGGCAGGAGCTCCAAGAGACCAGGGAGTACCTAACCTGCCGAAGCAACGTATGTGACTGAGTTTGAAGCCTTTTTCACCTTCCCCAAAGCAAAATCAGAACATCTGACGGGTAAGAGGTGACTAAAATAGTGTTTAGTCTGCTCTCATATGAGCTGCTAATGTTAGCATTAAAATTACTAAGTTATTTTTGGGGCATTTTTCACCTGTAATCTGACAGTGTGAGAAAGAGAGAGAGAAACATATATCTATACCGTATATATATATATATTTTTTTCTTACATCAGACTTGAACATAACAACCAAATTTTATCCTTTACACACTGGTTTGTTCACAATCTGGAAAATGTGTCAGTGCGCCCCCGGTGGCTCAGCTGGTGCAGTGCGGAGGCTTTGTCCACACTGGAGTATCCCAGTTTTGATATCATCCCCTCTCTCTCCAAGACTTTCCTGTTTCACTGTGGCTGTCAGAATTAAGGCAAAAATAACTTAAATAACTAAAAAAGATCTAAAAATATATTATTTTCCCATGTGCTGCAAAATACTTGTGGGATAAGTCTGTAAGTGTGGGATATGCCAAACTCTTTGTGTTCAGTTTATTGTAAACCTTTTACAGGAGCAGAAAATTCTCTAAATGCACATACTTTGAAAAATTTATGAATTTTGCATTAATACAACAACCGAAACTATCCAAAAATCAAAAATGTGAAGAACAAAAATCTCCCTCAGGACACACAAGGGTTACAACATTATTATCATTATTTATATATGTATATATATTAAAGCATAAGTCTAATGTCTCAGTATAACAGTATTGTGTAGTTGTGCCGATAACTAACTTCTCCTTTGTTTCCATGTCTTCTTTATGGACCATCAACAGGTGCTGTTACTCACATGCATTTGATTCATTGCTAACACCTGAGTGGTGCAAAAATGGATCCTTAGCCACTGAGTTGTCATCCTGAGATGAAAAAATAATAAAAAAAACCCTTTAAATAAGGACACACAACTGATTCAGGGACAATGTTTTTTTTTGTCACTGGTTCCACTTGATAACAACAATGGTTTGCTTTAAATGGTTGGACTAAAAGGGTAGCGATGATAACGTGTGAACAATCCCCAGCTGGAATAATGTAAGATGTTCCTGTTGTTCTCATTCTCTGACACCGTGAACCTGCAGCAGCGTTAGCAACCGTCCAAGTTCAAGAGCTTCACAGAGAGTCAGACAGGGGCTGTGTCAGAAATCATCCACTACACACTGTGCAGTCTGCAGCACAGTGTATTCACTCCTTTGAAGTGGTGTCTGAAGGTCTTGTGGGAAAAAAAAAAAAATTTAGCCTGTATGGTGGACTCACTACATCGCACAATGCATCGTAGAAAAATAATAGGAGACAGAGACAACTCCTCCGAAAGGGAAGTGAACATATTCACACCTTTTGCTGCAGTGCTGCTGCACGTCACACTGTGTACACACACTGATAATGAGTATTGAACAGTGAATGATCGAATGATTTCTGATACAGAGACACAGGAAGTGGAACACAAAGGGACGGACTGTTGTTTGTTCCTTCGAGCTAATGGCTTCACTGCTGAATAATTACAGTCCAACCCTGCACTGCTAATGGACACTCTCATAATGCGCACACACACACACACACACACACCAGCAAACATGCTCGAGTTTGCACACACACAGGCACATGCAATTACAATAAGACAAGATGCAAATGAGGTGCCTACATGACGCACACGCACACACACACACACACACACACAAACGCAGAAATAAACACACAATTACAATAAGACAGCATGTAAATGAGCTTTCACACACACCCACATATGTATATAGATACAGGCACACACATCTCAATAAAAGGGAGGCTTAAATGAGATTCGTCCTTCTCTTTGTCTCTCTCAGTTGCCTGCTCGCTCACACACACACACACACACACACACACACACACACACACACACACACCCTCTTCCTGCCGGTGAGTGAAGTGTCAGGTTAAGCAGAATGAATGGACTCGCTCTGAAAACACAAATTGCAAAGTAAACAGATTAGAGTGAAAACAGACTCCTCCACTCCTCCACCCCCTCTAACCACTCCACCTCTCCATCATCCATCCTCTCTGTCTCACTCTGCATCTCACTTTGCCCCCCCCACCTCTCCCTATAGCTCCCTCCCTCCCAAAGTGTACAGTCACAGCAGCATTTATAACAGCAACATTTCAGATGGCAATCAGTTTGCTTCAGTGGGAGTTCTGGTATCAAGCTGAACTTTGGGGAACTTTGACAGGAAAATTTTCTGCTTTTGGCCAAATACACTGATTCTGCTGCAGGAGAATAAACTGCTCCAGGAAACAGGTGCAGCACAGCCTGCAGTCAGACGTCAGACAGGAGCCCATGGATAAAAATATGCCCGTGGAATCACATCTTAACTTATCGCTGAATTGCCCTGGTAAAACCTGTGTGGAGTAAGTGGCCCGGTGAGTCATCGTGGCTGTATGTTTCCAGGTTCGTCATCCAGCCAGAGCACACTCGCCAAGCAGCCCCAGAATTCGTCAGCATGCCACAACGCTGGTGCAGGTCTTGAACTGCACAACGTAGCGAGGCCTTAAAGCCGCTTCCCAATTCAGGGCCTGCACACAATCTGCAAAGGCGTGGCCTTTCACTGCCACCGTAGACCTCAAAGGCTGAACCTGAAATTAGATGGTCCAGGCAAAAACGTTTACACACAAATACATGATGTGATCCCTGAAACAGCCTTCTTGTTCTTTTTTTTTAATCCAGAAGAAACCATATTTGGAGAAGGTGGAGCATCATGTTGTGTTGAAGACTTGAAACTAGAGACCAAGACCATAAACTAATTTGGAAAATGTTTACTGAGGTAATAAATCAAGTGAGTAATAAGGGACATTTTCCCATAGACTTCAATACAATCTGACTTACAACCCCCCTCATTAGATACAGGTTTAATGCTCTGTCCTGAGCACAGATGGTCAGTTCAAATCTACGCCGGGGCCCAAAATTTAACTTGCAGCAGTTCAGAAAAAGTGTGTCTTTAATCAGTTACATTTGTCCAAAGATGAAAAGAAAGCCCACCTCTGTATTTCTGTCTGTATCCATCTTACTCTCTCTGTCTTTCTACTCTGTTTCTCTCTCTCTCTTTACTCCACTTTCACCCTCTTTTTTTTGGCTTGTCATCAAACCTGGCAACATGCTCTGACACCAGAAACGCACACTCCCCGTCCACACACATGCTTATAAACACACCCCTCACAAACACGCACAGATTGCGATCAATATGCAATTTCCCCTCTGTGTATAAAAGATGGACCTACTTGGAGGCCTTCCCGCTGCTTTTGAGTAACGACGCGTCTACATGAAGTGCCGCTATAATTCTCATAACTGCAGCGCTCGCTCCCTAAATTGTGATAAAAAGGATTTCATCTTGTGGGCAGATGCAGACACATACGGCCGAGGGAACGAGTGCTGATTTATCCCTGACTTTCTGTTTCATCTCCTCTCCTTCCGCAGCCAAAACATGAAAGCAGAGAAACAGATCATTTGATGGAGTGCTTTAACAGAAAGACAGTCATGGCCCCCGACACTTTAGAGACACCGGAGCCGCTTTCTGGAACAAAACCCTCCCCTGCTTTCCTGCTCTCATCTCACATTAGAGTTTTGAAGTGAAGACTTTGGGGTTCGACGATTCAGACGAGACTCGGTCTCACTCCTTTTCTCATTTAGACTCAAAGTTTGAATTCATGATCTTCAGCGGAGGGAAAAGAAGTGCTCTGCTGCTCTCTGAATGCAAATGAATTTTATAGTTTTAAGATTAACTTTATTTTCAGCACTTTATAATGAACTGAAATGAATGTGAACAGGCTTCACTAACCGTGGTAACACGAAGGAAGTTTTTAGGCTTTTTTAAATATTTTATCCTACTTTTATATTAGTGCATAATAAACCGACTGGCTGTCAGTATGTGACAGTGGTCCGCAATACTGGGGGTCAGCGCGTCCGGGCCCCTGCCTACAACGCATCCAACCCCAACACCCAAAGCACGGGGGCTTTGTGGGTCCAGAGGATGGTGGCTCCATGTGGTTGTTTCGGGAGAAAATGGATGGATGGATGGATGGATGGATGGATGGATGGATGGATGGATTGTTTTCTTCAAATGTTGTCCTTAATTCAGCGTCTCCCGTTCCGGGATCAGTCTCGACGTTGCAGCATCACATAAAGACGTGTGTTGCACATTAAGGGACGTCAGGAGCAAGTAAACAAGCAAATCACACTGATTTATCACGTCTGTGTAAGATCTGCAGGAAGTTTGAAAAGCTACAGACAGACTACTGTTAGAGGAGGAGGGCAGCTCTTTTCAGGAAAAGATCAGTCCACGGGTGGTGTGCCCAGAGAGACGCTGACCGGAGCAGAGATCAAGGAAAGCTCCAGTGATGCTCTGAAAGCAACCTCACCATTTCGACAAGGTGGGTGTAGGGCGAGCATTTTTTTTAGGCATCACTGCCGTGGAATTAATCATATGTGTCCAGACTGAGTTTCAGCCTTGGCGAAGTGAGATGTGTCTCATGTTTTTGTAAGCAGAGAGAAGAGTCAGGGTTTAAAGACGTCTTGGGCTGAAAATTCATTCCTGAGTTTACTAATTACATAATTAATCGACTAATTACAGCTTATCCCCTAACCTGCAGGGAAATGCCAGTCTAGTGTCGGTGTTACAGAAGGTGCAGCGAGGTTTTGGATGTGAGTGCAACTTGTGAAGTCAACTCTCTGAGCAGAGGAATCCAAACAGTTGAATCCTTTAAATGAGACAATTGAAACAACAGCAAAGCTTGCTCATTTGCGAGCAGCCCACAGGCAACAATTCAATTACACCAAACAGGCCGACACACAGCAGCCCCGCACTTTCTGGCAGCGCTCATCTCCACGATTTAGAGACGTCCTGCCTGACTGGACGAGCCTCCGGGGCCGAGCTTTAGGAGCCCAAAGTCCAGTGCATTACATAATGGACCCGGCCGCGGGGAATGGTCCATTCTCATCTCCCAGGCAACAGGTGAATTTCAACAATGCACATTTGAGAGGCTCACAGATTTTCTGGAATACAATGCCCCCTCCTGCTGCCAAGCGTTTATGGTAATGCTCCATTCAGTGGAAGAATGGTGGATTAGTGCAGCGACGGAGCTGGATGAGCTCCACATCCATCCTGCTGCTGCTGCAGGAGCCGTGGGGCTGGAGGAACCGCTGCCGAATGAAGGCCCCGGGCCGAACCGGGACGCTTGGGCTTGGACCCACAGGCTGAGTCATGGAGCCAGGTGGAGGTTTAGGTTAATGTTTATTCAATGTTTAATTTCAGATACATTTCTGATTACACTGTAAAAAAAAAAGAAACAGTGTAGGTGAGCATCCAGACTTTCTGCTGCAAGTTGTTATTTTATGCTTCTCTACATTTGTCCCTGACACATAATCTTTAGTTATTAACGATGCATTGATTGTCAAGTAAAAATGCTAAAAATGTTCCAGATGCAGATGTAATTTCTTATGCGCTTGTGTTATTTCATGTCCATGCGCTATGTGATTGTTTTATACTTATCTTTGAAGTGTTAAAAGTGGAATATACAACACACACGTAACTGCATTGCCTGCCTCAATTTGTTGAGTACAATGTTCATTGTTCTCACACTGGAGTTAGTTTCTAGTGAAAAAAGGAGTTGGGTATTTACCCAGCTGGAAGAAATATGATTACAGCATCCACTGCATATAAAAATGGATGCTTCAGTGTGAAAGCACCATTGTCGTCTGGATGGATAAGAGACCCCCGTTAACGAAGATGCACATGTCATGAAATGCTTGTTTCTTCATCACCTTCATCATAGTCTTCTTCAGCACAATACCTTTTTTAGTAAAACGCATTAAAACGCATTTCGGAACAACTGGAAGCAACGATGCAAACAAGTAAAATAAATGTAAAGCGCGACGCCTGTTGCCTAGCGACGCGCACGACAACTTCGCTCACAAACTTGAAGATTTAAGATGCTGCTGATTCAGACAGCTGTACAAGGTGTTGACCTGAACCGAATTTCATTTTGTTGATTTCTGTTGAATTTTGTTGAATTTATTCAAGGACCTGACTCATGAGTCGTGTTTCAAATCGAATCCGTCCTTTTCACACATCGATCAGTCACGAAACAGTCCCATATCCAGAGCCTTGTTTAAAGAGACGGAAAGAAAGTTAAACTTCAGCCAGCCATCCATCCGCCGCCCGCCATTGTGTCATTTTGCGGTGTCCTTGGTATTTACTGTAGATGGATTTTTGTCTTTCAGAGCAGCTGAGTCGAGACTTTTAACAAGTTAGTTTTGTGCTGTTATTGCCGTCAGGTGGCCGGCACAGTCCTGGGGGAGCTCAGACTCGCTGCATCTGAGTGAAAATCTTAAAGACAGAGAAGGGAAGAAAAGAAGACTGAGATCTGATTCCTCTTCATCCTCTGATGGAGGAGGAGGAGGAGGAGGAGACGGATCAGACAGGAAGTCAAAGAACAGAGACGCTGGCGGCATCAGCAGCCTGTCAGCTTTACCTCTGTGTGATGTGAGCTCTGTAACGTGTGAGGGTGAAAACACCTGTTTGTCAGTGCGCACGATGAGTCATCCCCGAAACCAGTGGGTCCCTCCGGGGCCGACCGGTGGTTGGCCAAGGTATTGCAAGCAGGCCGACTAATCATTTACAAAACAGAGCAATTTTGTTTAATAAATGTAATAAAAAATAAAAAAAATGTATTCATGTTTTTAAATGCTTAAAAAAACTCAAAAGGTTTTTATCTATCCATTTTCTTCCGCTTATTTGGAGTCGGGTCGCGGTTGCAGGAGGCTAAGCAGGGAAGTTCAGACATCCCTCTCAGCAGCAATGCTTTCCAGCTCCACCTGGGCCAGGACCCCTTGTACTGGACCCTCATGGTGAAGAGGGAGTTGAGCCGGAAGGTAAAACTCTGGATTAACCAGCCAATCCTTGTTCCAACCCTCACCTATGGCCACGAGCTTTGGAAGAAAGACAAAACGGATAGTTGTTTAACAACAGGAAGAATTAAGAGGAAATAAAGCCGAGTGACAGATGGTGAATCAACCAATGATCTCTCCCCGTCAATGAAAAACGAAAAATTGTGCTTTCCCTTCTTTCTGGTGTCGGATGTGGGCTGCCAACAATTTTGAAACATTTAATACTCATAGTTGGAAATGGTTGGGAACCACTGCCCTTAACACTAAAGTCCAGGCCCAGAAGCACACGACATTTTTTTTTTATCTGCAGTGAAACAAAGAGTTTGCTCAGATGTCATGCTTCAAGAACGGATAGACACACAGACCTCATGTCTCAGTGATGGACCAAAGACTGGAGAGTTGATGTAGAGTGTCTGGTCACAGAAAACACACAAGCTCCTATGAGTGAAAATGACAATGTTCAAGTAGCAGCAAGAAATGCAATTTAGAACCAAAAAAAATAAAAATAAAACTACATGAGTGTGACAAGTTATAACTCCCGATGTCTGCTCCACCAGTTTTGATTTACTTGGTCATAAGTACAATTCCTGAATTGTATGATTGACCCGAATAACTTGACTTCCCTCAGAAATGGTGAGGACCATTACAGACACACACTCCTGTAGACAGCAGGGTGTCAGCTGTGAGGTTGTGGCGGCCGTGGCTGCTGTGAGTCGAGCGTCTCGTCGAGCCTGGCAGCAGAATATCTTGGTTTCATTCTCTTCCTCGGAGAAGTTGGCGGCTGTCAGCGCCGCAGACCAGTCGGCTCTGCCGGCTGTCACCAGCTCTCTGTACAGGAAACTATCACTGACAGCTGTCAACCCCCTCCTGGCATCGCTTTGACCGCCTGACACTGCCCCTGACACCAGCCATGATGCCAGCTCGGTAACGCCACATCCATAAGGTATCGTCCTGCTGTTATTGCACCCAAAAAAAAAAGTATGAAGACAATGTTATAAATGTTTCCCTCTAACGCCCACGGTGGTTATATTTAGAAGAAATACTGAAAAAACTGCAGGTTCAGGTGAGGAGTTTTTCCATGCAAGCACTGATGCGGAGGCATCAGTGCTTTAGGGCTGAGGTGTCACCTGTGGGGTGGGGGTGGGGCTGGGGGGGGGGGACTCTCTCTGCTGTCACTTGCCGCCAACCATCTCCCATCACTGCAGCAGTGATGGCGGCAGGGGGTGAGGCATGGAGCCGGTGGCTGATGGCTTTATCGCGGTAGGACGTGGCCCTGGGTGGAGTCGAGGGGGGGGGGGTTGTCTGCTGGAGACACACGACTCTGAAGCCACTAGTCAGAGCTCCAGTCAGTTTATTGGATGATATAGTACTTAAAGCCAAACAGGACTGGTTCTGAAGTGCTAAAGGCCCAAGGCAAGATTTTCTATGTGGGTCCGTGTCAAGTTAAAAATAGCTCAGAGTGGAGTTTAAGAGAGAACTGAAGTAAGAGCTGAGTTGAATAATATCTGTGTGCGTTAGTTCTCTGTATGGCTGTGTTTTCTCTGCTCTAATGGTTTTTGGCTTCCTCTTTGGCCTTGTGAAAAGCATTTCATAGTCTAAATGACACTTTACTGGTTGTATAACATTTTAATGAAAAGCAACATCTCTGTGGAATAAATGACCCCATTATCGTGTTTCCTAGTTGCACCTAAAAGGTCAAATTTGCTTTTTAGTGTAAAGAAAAGCAGTTGTTTGCTCCGAACTCATATTATATTGTTACCGTGACCTGTGATGACAGTGCTAGTGGTCAGACTGTTGGGTTCCTCTCTATAATATCACAAGGTCTTCACCTCACTCTGTAAAGTGCTTTGACATAATGTCTGTTGTGATTCAATAAAATTGAATTACACCTACATGTACACATCTCCTTTTGTATAGAGGTACATGTGTGGCAAGGTCACAAAGGCGAACACACACACACACACAAAAGGCTGGTAACCAATGAGCCATAGACCATGAGGCAGTGGCTGGTGGAAATGATGAGCGAGGACCAAGAAACCAAAAAGAACCAAAGGAACGAGCCAGCGGGGTTTGGTCCACGAACCTTTTTAATGTCAAATCGCTCAAACTTGAACTGATGATTATTGAGGTTTTGCTAGGTTGGATACATGCTAACAGGTCTATCAGCTGCTGTCCAGAGAGAAACCTCTACACAGCTATTGGCAGGATTGCCATTACATTTAGCACAATCATTCATGGTCCCCGGCGGATGAATCAGACAATGTTTTTGAGTGACAAACTGTAGGTCTGCACTTCCTGAGTTTGTCACTTCAGTTTCATGAAGCTTGGTGAAAGTCACAAGCGCCGTCCCCCGCTCTCTATAAGCTTCACCTGTAAGATGTCAAACTTTTAAATAGTCTCTTTCTCTGCTGTCACTTCAGCATTATGCTCACTCCGTGACCCCCCTTCCACCCTTTCACCACCTCAAGTGACCAGACCATGTCACCACACCATGACCAATCAGAAGTTTCCCGCTCATCCGGACGTTCCAATCCTCAAGCTTCGGCCCTCATCACCGCCGCCAGTGTCCAGGCGAAGGGGAGCATGTCTCTAATGAAGGAACTTAAAATCACTACAGATCACTCCCATGGTGATTCACTTTCTGCTGGGGTCTAAGGGCCAAAGTGTATTCCTTCTACTCACAATGAATTTCACTTTACTTAAAGTTCTCTCGTTCCTCGATCGTTCTCCTGATTGAATTCCACGCTAGTTAGCGAATCTTAGCACGCCAACATACGTTATTGTGTCAATAATCACTGCCAGTGAGACGTGATGATGATGGTGATGGTGGCACATCCCGTGTCCCAAATCAAAATGAGTCAGAGGACATTTGCAGACGCGTCCTCTGCCTGTGTGGCCTTTCAACTGAGGGCCCCCGAGGGTCCCGTGTGCCTTGAACATGTCAAATCTGTAACCGACCTGGAGTTCCTGTTCGGCGTCTGCAGGTTTACTGTTGTCACTAAATCACACAGACGTCATAAATAAGTGCCACGGGCTCATTTGTTCCGAACGAAGCGGTGCAAACGGTTACTGTGTGCAACGTGTCATGTTTATGACAGCATTACAGAGACTTTATGATGTCAGGACTGGGGGGAGG
>CM076655.1:24596326-24616027 GCA_038496675.1 Rachycentron canadum | reverse complement strand
GGAGAGAGAGAGAGAGAGAGAGAGAGAGAGAGAGAGAGAGAGAGAGAGAGAGAGAGAGAGGCCTGGGCTGCTTGGCGGTGGCGGCGGCGGCGGCAGCAGCGGCGTCGAAGTGGGTGTATTCAGCTCCTCCTGTTTGAAGTGCAAGGATGAAAGATTGTCCTTTTATTCAGAAAAGGTGGTTTGTGTTTGGAGAGGCTGGACAGGTAATCAGTTATACTTTGTATTTATCTTCATCTCTTTTTTTTTATTATATTATTATTCTATTTTACTTATTCTGGAGAGCACAAGGAGGAACAAGCCAATGCCTCGGGTCAGTGTTTCCTGTTATGCAGAAAGCTTGGAAAGGCTAATGGAGTAATATTTCTGGGCTGCGTCTGATCTCAGCCTCTGATCACTTCATTAAACTGATGTTGATGAATGCACAAAGCAGTCGGGGCGCGAGCAGACTCAGCAGATGCATCTTAATCACGGAGAACAGGAGAGGAAGGTGGGATGCGTGTAATCACTCACTCACTTCCTCCCCTCCTCTCCGCCTTCATCCTCACTGTAATGAACTCATTCATGACTGAGCAGATCTGCCACTTCGCGGAAAAATGAAGAGGAACAGGCGGCAGACCTAAGCGGAGACCACCAGTGGAAACATCCCGACTCCACCCGCTGCTGCAGCTGCTGCCGCCTCACGCAACATCTGGGCCATCGGGTTCAAGCAGGACTGAACCTGCTGTACTGAACACAGTGGATCAGCTGTGCACTTTGGTCAAAGGAACTTTACTGATCCACGTTTCTGCCTAATTGGGGAACATGGACTAAAGGGCACTGCTGCTGATGTGACTGTAAAATGACAAAAGCATGAAGCATTTCCTCTCTCAACTGTGTTTACTTTGTATTTTTTATATAGACTTTACATTCAGCTTTACAGCAGCAGGTGCCAATCAGTCCCCAGCATAAACTGTAAAAAAAAATAAAAAAAATAAAGGTGGATGGTTCCAGGGCTGTAAAGTGAAACCACTGCTGAAGTGCTCCACTTTAAGATGCCCAGATGGGCCAGCTGGCACAACAAGGTAGCCTACTAGCGAGCAATATAGTTAACCTACACAATAATCATCACCATCAGCCCCCCAGAATGCTCCCGACCCCACTACCTCTTTGCTGCTGATGTAAATGCTTTGTCATTTTACTGTGCAATGATCTGACAAAGCCAACATATCCAACAACTTCTTCAGAAAATCATCCACCCATCCATTATCGATACCACTTATCTGTGCAGGGGCGTGGGGGTGCTGGAGTCGATCCCAGTTGACATTACGCCTAGAGGCAATTTAGAGTCACCGATTTACCTAGCGTGCATGTCTTTTGTCTGTGTGTGGGGGGGGGGCTGTAGGAACCCACACTCCACACAGAAAGGCCCCAGGCTTGGGGTTTACCTGAACCTTCTTGCTGTGCTAACCTACACAAAACCAGTTATGTCAGGATGAATTTTGGGGCAAAATGCATTAAATGAAATATTTTACTTCCTTCAAATATTTCTACTGCCTCGCCATCAAAAACACGGCGTGTAGGATCACTCACTATTTGCGTCACTACCCATACTACCATAACTAATTTTCATGGTATATGGAGTTTGTGCTAAGTGCTGAGAGGAAACTCAGGGTGATGGACTCTTACTCTGTCATTAGTGGACTCGAGGACCCCTCCCCTCAGACACTAGTGTATGTTTGTATGCATGGATGCAGGATGGTACCCACCGAGAACTCCTCCACGCGTCGCCCTGTGGTGGACAGCTTGTATGGACGGCTTACTGTACAGAGGCCCTGGAGCTCCTGCGGGGAAAAAACAAATGTGAACCATAAATCTGGCATATGGCTCGCCTGGGGCCGCCGGCAGGTTTACAGCCACTCTGGGGGGGGAGGGTGGCTGCGGGGAGGGAGGCGGCCCTTCGTGAGCTGGTCCAGCCATTAAAATGGGCCACATGCCATTAGAGTGGACACACCATGGCATAATGTTGTATAATTTCCCTCTACTTTAGAGCGATTAATTATTCATTTTCCCTCTCGCAGGAGAAGAAGAGGCAGAGTCCTGACCGTGCACACCGGGGAGAACAGGCAGGAAGACGCTTAATAGATTTGTGTGTGTGTGTGTGTGTGTGTGTGTCAAATATACATGTGTCTTAAAGTTGAAAACCACTCATATGTTAATAATATATGTGAATAACCAAAACACTGTCCCTTTAGTCTTTGTGAAACTCATGACGGGCACCTTCCAGTTCACTCTCTGCTTTTAGCTGCTTTTATCATGTTTTTACAACCTGCAGCGGAGGTCATTTCACAATTTAATTGATTTCAAGCTCAACACGTCCTCCCCATGTGGATGAAAGTGACAATATAAAACCAGACCTGAACAAATTTGGCTTTAAATACTGTGTAATAACAGACATAAAAATCACAAACGCACACAGACATGGAATTGTTTTGTGTCGAAACAGAACAGTTTACAAATGAAGGTCAGCTTGAAACAGTGGAAATGATAAAAAATATGCCATTTAAATATTAAAATTCCTCTTTTCTGCACTGCATCTGCCTTTTTAGGCGACATGCGGGAAAGCAGGACGTTCATTCAGCCTCAGTGATCATCTCAACAAACAGCATCTGTTTGAGCCTGTTGGTTTATGCTGCTGAGTTCTGTTTTCTAGAATTAAATAATTGAAATAACCTCTGGAAAAATAAACAGACTCAGAGTAACCTGAATGGAGGCTTGTTCCATTTTACTCCCTACATTTCCCTGGCTTCCAACTGCATCTCTGCTTTGATGGTAAGTTTGGTAAGTAAACTTGGTCATATTGACTTGTGCGATTGTGCGAAAGGCTCCAGTTTTGATGGCGTTTGAGGCTTGATACGCCGCGTCGAAGACAGTCGTGCCCTGAGCCACCTAACAAAAGTAAGCGTGAGATTAGCGCTCTAGCGGTTAGCATTAGCAGCTAGCATTCACTTGGTGTTAGTTGTTAGCATGCTAGCTAATCCGACCTTACTCGTATTGATTTGAGTTTAGAGTCGGTGTTGATTTAATGATATAATATAATAGAGACAGGTTAGTGACTTTGTCTCCTTTTAAACCAAACTCCCACACACACTCAACCGTGTACAGATCTCACCAACAGCAATATTTGCCACAATATGTATGAATGTTGTTATTGAAATTAGTTTTTTCTGTCTTATTTAATTTATATTCTATTTCTATTCTTGTTTTATTTCTTATTACACCTCCGTCTTGTGCTGCTGTGTCAAATATATTAATATATTAAATATCCTCTACCGGGATCAATACAGGTACATCTTATCATATTTAATATTTTCCATTATATTAAGAAGAAGAAAGGTGTGCCTGTTTCAGAGTCTGATCCTCAATTCACCGCTTTGTACATTGGTATGTGACAAAAATTGTTCAGCTGCATCTGAAACATACAACACAATGATAATACGATATTAGAATAAAATAATACAATATAAAACACACCAGAAACAAAAAGTCAAATATTGTAATGTTGTATTATTAGAAACAAAACAATATAAACGAAAAATATAATAATGTGTCATAAACCAACCCCAGAAAAAAAGAAAATAATAATATAACTGATATTGTATGACGTGATAAACAGCATCCCTGTGTAGTCGGAAATAAAGAGGAGAAGAAAACTTTTATAAGTACATGAAATAAATTCATAAAAAAAAAAAACAACAACTCAAACTGTACCATGGCTTATGTAAATTTCAGATTGATTCTTATTGTAGATATAAAACCGTCGTGATCACCATTTAATTTCTTGTAAAGTCTGTGCAGCCTTCAATATAAAATAACATTTTGAAAGAATAAATACCTAAAGAAATAAGTTCCCTTGAGTTCCAACAGAGACAAATGTTTTATGGCAGCTTGTTGATCCCACAGGGTGGGGTCAGGGGTCGCCGTCCTTGGGGATTCAGCATCTTGCTCAAGGACACTTGGGCAGGTCAGAGAGCAGCCCTCTGCTGTCAGCCCAGAGCCTTTTGTGCCTCAGCATTTTTATTCTTTCACAATGATTGTATTTGGCAGCACAGTAGAGTCTTTTTTTTTTTAACAATATTGGCATTTTTCCAACATCAGTCAACAGAAAATTCAGACCCAGGACACAACAACTAGATCCAAACCTGAAAGTCAATAAGAGGGAAAGTCACCAGGCCTTTTGAGTTTATTATTCTACACTGTTTAACATGTCTGTTTTCCTTTCACCTTTTTCCCCCAAAACCATCTTGATTCCAGGTTCTCTGAAAATGATATCATGACTTTAAAGGTCCTTACAATCTAAAGGTAGACCTCCATGTCTACTTTGATTATAAAGCAGGTCTAGGTTCTATATTAATACAGTGAAAGTATCAAAGGTCTCAGTCACAGAGAAATGCTCACAGTCTGTGTTCAGAAACTGAGCCTTAAAACCAGCCGTCAGGACTTCTGGGACTTTGTGATGTCACAACAAATCAGTCGCTGCCCTGCCCAACTGGACCGACCGTCCAACCTTGAAGGATTTGGTTTTTCTGAGTGTCTACCTGAAATCTGCTATGTTTTTACTGGATTGCTCGGAAAGTCAGCCAATCATAAGACAGGCTCAGATCCCATCTTCTGATTGGCTGACTGACCTGTTATTACCAGAGTAAAAGAGAGAGGGATGTAAAACTACGCAGGGATGGTTTTTAGTTCTTAAAACAACACGTATCTTATAGATATCAACACTTCAGATAAAACACAGGAGAAGTTAAAATACGGACCTTTAACACATCTTTGTCAACATTTTCTTGGTCTTAAGTCGTGCCGTTCTCACCGTTTTGACATAAAACTGAGACATTATGGTCATAAGCAAAAATGCAACATCTGCTCACCATCGACATGTGGTTTTGACGTACACCTGATTCTCATTTCCAGCCAAAATGTAATGTCTGTCTGATGTTGGAGTTGCTACAGTCCAACATCTTTGTGATGATGATTGATGTCCGATAGGAAGAAGTTTTAAACCGGTTGTGTGTGTGTGTGTTATTTTAAGGCCTGTTTTTTTTGCGGTTCCCTGGTTCCCTCTCAAAAGGCCTTTGTTCTCGCTCGGCAGGTAAAAGGAGAAGAATAAGTCCTGAGAGAAGCGTTTGTCTGCAGCCTCGCGATCCAATCTGCAGCACCGCAGCAAACGATCCGCCGCCGCCGCCGCTCTAAACCTGTGAGACATTCAACGTTCCTCCTTTAATCCTCCTGAGAAGACGGCCTGAGAGAGAAGGAATGTGCCGGATCAAACGACCCCCCCCCCGCGCGCCCCCACCTCACCCCCCTGAGGACCAGAACAAGGATGCTCTGTTTCCAGGGGGATTCACAGGTAACCTGTAGCCACTCCCCCCCCCCCCGCCAGATCACTTTCCCCAACTGAAGCCGGGCCTTGTCCCACACTAAACGACCACAATGTAATTAGTCTCAGGGACACAAAGACTTCAACAGCCCCCCCTTTGGCCTGTACAGAGGGGTACAGACCTCTCAATGACTCATTAGGAGACAACAGATTAGATAACGGCAGTCTAGGATGTCCTCCGCCCGCCATCCACCTGCCGGCAGGTGAGCTGGACACGGGCTCCACCCCATCCTCCCCCTGAGCAGAGGTCATGATCTCTCCCATGGGACCCGCTAATGGATGTAACGAGAGGGGCAGGTACGTGTTTGAGGAAGGAGTCGCGTTTCGGAGGCGAAGAGGTCGAGGAGGCCGCTGAACCCACGAGTGCAGCAAGGAAGGAAGGAAGGAAGGAAAGGGAAGAAGGGGCTCAAAGTCAGGATGAAAGAAGAGATGAAAGATGTAATTGGATGGTGATGGATCCCGACCACACACAAACACACACACACACACACACATTATTATTATTGCTCCATCGTTGTTACATTTTTTTCTTCAGATGGAAGATGGAAGCAGCTGGATTTATCCTTCAAAATTAAAGTCTTTGAAACACAACGTTGAGGTTTTAGGAGAAACCGCAGACTTGTGGGTTTTCACTTTCATTCAGAGCTGCTTTGCCACAGGCTCTGGGTCTGAAAAGTGAAGCCAAGCCTTAAACCTTCATTTTATCTAATGACCATCAGGGGGCGACTCCACTGGTTGTTAAAGAAGTCAGATCGTATTGAAGTCTATGGGAAAATGTCCCTACTTCTCTCTTGATTTATTAGCTCAGTAAAAATTTTCCTCATGAGTTTATGGTCTCAGTCTCTAGTTTCAAGTCTTCTTCAACACAACATGACATTTTTTAAATGATGGTCCCAATTAGAGGATCCACGATTTTAGCTCCATGACAGGAGCTAAAATCTGTCTCTCATCCTCATAAAGCAGGGCATGCATCAGCAGGTCGGATCCACCCATCACTGCTTCTCAGCTCCACCTTCCCCACCAAATATGTTAAGCTGCAGTTTAGACTAATTTTTCTGGCAGCAGAAACAAATGTAATGTTTTTCATCAAATAAAAACACAGCTTCAACATGTATTATGCAGAGAACAATGAGTCAAAGACTTCCTTGACATTTTCAAAGGTTATATGAACCGAGCCTTGACTCACCCTGGGGTTGTCGTTGTTGTACAAAGCTGTGATTTACTTTTAAATCAATAAAGCAGCAAACAGGCAGAACGTCGGTAATAGAATTAACAAAAAATAAAAATAAAAAATAGACAAATGTCCTGACAAAAAAAAACTGTATTACAACTGTAACTGTAAACCGTAGAATTTTTCTTTTTACTTTATTTATTCATTATTTACTTCCTTTCACTAAGTTTCCACAGCTCTGTCTACATACTTTTTAAAAGTTTCAAGTATACAGTGACATCAAATGTAAATGTCAGAGAGTGGAAATACACTTGATATCAGAAAACATCTTTGTCATCCTACTTTTCATCAGCTTCATCAAGGCTGGACTGAAGTGTTTATTTACATGTGTGACTTTAAAGCTGCTTTTTGTATAAAAAAAAAAAAAAAAATGAAATGAATAATTAAATCTAGTGAATGAATTCAAGTATAACTGCAACCCACCTGGTATTAATATGCAAAGCAGCATGGAAGAAACCGTCAACATATCAAAACACGAGAGAAGAGACAGAAAATCAGAGTTTTTATGAAATTGGATTCAAACTTTTTTTGTTTCCTTAAATGACCATCGACTCTGGCCACCGTGACACATGTTAACATATGTGTCCATAAGCATTTAGAGAAATCAAAATAAAATCCATTTTTTTGTGGCTTCTACCCTCGGATGCCTCTGTGACGAGGACCCGCCGATGGCCCTGTAGTTAAAATATGGACTCTAATCCGTCTCCAAATACGCCGTCCAGGTCGACGAGCTCATTTAAAATTTCCTGCCACTGACAGTGCTGACAGCTGATCCTCCAAATAAATGGAGCGGATCGTCAAAAAAGAAAAAAGAAAGAAAGAAAAAAAAAAAAAAAGTCTGTTAGGGGGGGCGAAGACTGCGGCGGCCACGACTGTGAGCTTCAGAGCCTGCAGCCAGAGGCTTTCAGAGAGAAGGAAGTGATGATAAAATGAGTTTTTGAATATGGAGTGAGCCTTTTTAAACCCAATTCCTCCCGGTCTTGCCCCAGAAATACAAATCTGACATGTAGGAGGAAAAAAAAAAAAAAAAGAAAATCAAGGGCAATCACATCAATTCCTGTCAAAGAGGAAGAAGAGGGTGGGGCCATGACACAGAAGAGAAAAGAGATCTGAGCCATTGTCATGTGCTTTTTGTCCTTCATCTTGAGCTCTGTGTCATTTGTTAATTAGCATCGACGAATGTTGTTTTTGTGTTTGTGTGACGCTACTGAAGCGTTTAATAATAATAAAAAAAAAAAAAAAAGAAAGAAGAAGAAGCAGCAGCGCTGATGTTGACGTTAACTTCCTGTCTGCCACTGTGGCGAGCTGCTGAAACAGGCGTCAGCTTCGTCCCCACTAAACCCAAGCAGACACAGGAAACCAGTTTAAAGACCATACTGGTCTCTCTGACTGTCTCTACTTTCCGACCTCTGGTTTCAGCTCATATCCAGTTGCTTTTAAAATCAACTGAAACCATCATGCGTTCTTTGGGTTTTGTCATCAGCTGTATATAAAAGTGAAGCCAATGCTGAAGAGCCTCCAACCTTCATTCTCTCTGCTGACCATCAGGGGGCGACTCCACTGGTTGTTAAAGAAGTCAGATCGTATTGAAGTCTATGGGAAAATGTTCCTACTTCTCACTTGATTTATTCACTCAGAAAACATTTTACAAAGTTTCTTCAATACAACATTATGTTCATTTTTTAAATCGTGGTCCCAATTAGACCATTAAAGTCTGGTTATAGCTACACGGATGACGCAGATATATTTGGCCCTTTCACCAAATGATTTCAGTCACATTGACTCTTTAATTCTGTGTGAAAAAAGCGAAAGGCTGGATGCAATAAAACTTCCTTCAGTTAAATAAAGTCAAGTCTTTGGTTTTCGAGCTTGGCGCCTACCCATAGTCTAGACTGTTAAAGATGTAAACCCGTGTTAAAAACCTTGGTGTAATCATGGATGGGGATCTTAGTTTGAGGGACATCAAAGCTATGACTAAATCTTTGATTTGGCATCTCAAAAACACATCTCATCCCACAGCTAGGGTCAGAGACCTTGGTTCTAACAAAGACTTATTCATGCCTTTATATTATCCAAGTGTATTATTGCAACTAAATAAAATCATGAAACTGCTTCAGCTTATTCAGATGCTTCTACTGAGGTTCTGACTAAAACTAAGAAAGAAAAGAAAAGAAAAGAAAAGAAAGCACATAAGTCCAGGTCTAAGGTCTTTGCACTGTCTTCAGGTGAAATACAGAATTTCAAATTTAAGTTATTCTCTACAAGGCACTAAATGGTCTGGGCCTTAAATATATCTGGAAATGTTTGATGTTTATGAACCGAAAAAGACTAAGATCTGCATTTAATCCTTTAACCTTGCTCTATAATGATATAATATCTGTTTTATAATCTGTCTTTATACTGCTCTTTCATTATTCTTTTTACCTCTATTTTCTCAGCTTTTTTATTTCTGTTATGCCAACAGAATAACCTCTGTGTGTGATTATGTGTGATACAAATAAACTTGCAGACGTTTCACCTTGCAGAAAGTTGTGTGAACGGAGACAAGATCCCGAGTCATTAAATGTAAAACACACAACCTTACTTAAAAAAAATAGCACAAACTAACACTTCAACAAGAAACTTAAAGGTCACTGTGACACAAGTCTGTAACTTTTTCTATTTATAAAGCACCTTTTTAATATAAATTTGCTGTTGTTTTGTTAATTGTGCTCTGTTCACCATTAGAGATGTTACTATTCTCACACATTTCATCACCATATTTAGTTTGTGATCTTTATTATTTTTCTTTTTTTGGAAATGTAAATTAGCCTGAACATGAAAAACCAGCTTCTTTGCAACATTAATTAAACTGTATTTACAATCACTTCATTATACACTGTCAAGAGGTTTTGGTTCGTGTTCATTTCAACAGCTTGAAGAAATTTGAAGAAACTTTAGTAATGAACTATTTTCAATAAAGGAAACATAATCAGTTTAAGTCAGTTTTTATTTGGGAAGAAATAGGGGAAATGATCACATGCAGTGATAGTAATTAGAGTATCAGCAACAACAATAGGGTGAACTGTAACACTATAACTGTATAAAGTACAGCAACATCACAGCTAGTAACAGTAACAGATTTTATTATATATATATATAGTTAATTTAGCTGCAGGCGATGAGTGATGAACAGAACCGGCGTCGAGATGACGAGAAGAAACGCTTGAAGTGATGGAGGATGGACGCCAGCAGCTTCATTCTCAAAGACTGGTCAACGGGAACATGGGACACAGGAAGTGACATCAGCATTCAGATTTGTGGGGAATACGTCATTAAACAGGGTCCGTGATGAAGAGCATCTTCGATGAAGGACATGATCAGCCATTTACAACTGTCCACAGTTACATAGAGGGGGGGTTTATAGTTGGGTTAATGTTTACCTGTTAACTTCTACATTTCAACACATTAATTCAACATGTTCTCCAGACACGTCAAATTAAAAGTCTCACAACATGCATTTATTTTTTTACTTGGCCTCTATTTATCTGTGATGAAAACTGGGTTCAGGATCTTTTTTTTATTAGTAGTAGATATTCAAGGTTTGGAAAATATTTTATGTTTTCAACTTTCTAAATGTAGTTTCTTACATTTAACCTGCAAATCAACAAATCGGTATTCACTGAGAAACTGTCCAGATTTTGATGAATCACACGTTCTAATTTCTTGAGGCCAAAAGAGTCAGTTTGTCCTAAGACGATGTCCAAGGCTCGGGACTGGAGACTGACTTGGTCTACCTGTTTCTTGAAGACTTGCTCAGCTCTGGCAGCAGCTAATAAAGAGAGAGCTGCTGTAGTCTGTAGATACCAAAATTAGTTTCCTGCCCTGCCAACTTTTCAACAAAATCCAGTGTATGGAACTGCAAAAATAACAAGCCTTGTAGGATAAAATTATTCACATTCCTCTTCTCTGGCTGTCGTCTTCTTTACACACCCTCTATCCTCTCCTCTCTATCCTTCGCTCTCTATCCCACTTTGCATTAAATCCACGATTAGATTTGCTTGGTACCACCAGAGCTTGTAGGCGATAAAACACATTGTTAAAGTGACATGTAATTACCCAGCCCCTCTTTTGACTAATTAAGTCAGTGCTGCCTATATTATGTGGGAATGTATAAGGAAGTCAGGTGATCAATAACACTGAAGGCGAGAGACAAGCTAATTTCTCAATGCTTGGATCGCTGATTCCTGCAATATCCCAGTGGTCGTGTTTATTACGGATGAGGGCGGCCGCCGGCGGCCGGTCCGCTCTGACAGCCCCGCGCTTGCCTCTCCACGCCACGCGGCCCGAGAGACGAGCACACGGGGGCTGGTGAGTGATGTTCCGCTGCAATAAAACAAGATCCTTTTAATTTCATGCTGCCATAACCTGCCAGTCATGTTGATGACCAGAGCAGGGTTGGCTCAATATACAGTGTTAGTCAATATACAGTATTTCACTGTTCCACGGCTGGTGAAGACGGGTTTAGAACAGGGCAGTGGATGGTTTAGATAATAACGGGAGGGTATTTAAAATTGATTGATGGATGTGTCCTGAGATGAGGCAAAATGCCCAGGCTCCACCCCTCTGGTGCTCCCTGCATATTAAAGCAAACTAACCAGAGAAAGAACCACAGGGTTAATAGCCACTGGAGACATGAAGCCAATTGTTTAAGTCCCAGATGAAGTAGCACAGGTTCCTGGAACAAATAATGGATCACAGAATTGATGTCTGCTGTTAACCATTAACCATTTCTAGGCTTTATATAAAATCCACCAGTAAACACCCTGGATCCATGGGCCAAGTCTGGCCCATATACGTCCACATCTGAGGAGAGTGGGGCGATGTGGCAACTGACAGTGACGCTGTATATGTACATGAGAGTATTCTGGGCCGGAACAAACACGAGCATGTGGCCCGAGTGTAGGCCAGATGCATTTGGGAATCTGTGCTGCCTCAAGGTCAGAGGTCGACAAGCAAGGTTGGCCTATTTGTTTTAAATCCATTGGATGGCAACCAAAACAAAATCAAAGGCTAATTGAAGAAGGTTACAGCTCACGTGTGTGTCACTGTGGCTCAGTCACAAACGACTAATTTGGGTGATCTGCTGAACTGGTTTTATTTATATACGTTTTCATATCAGACACTGTTTTTCTGTTATTTCAGAGGTCTGTTGCGCAAGAACCAGAATCATTGGAACTTCCTGTATTAACTTTTCAGAATCAGAGCCCACAATAGCTGGTGCTGCTGCTGTTGCAGAAGATTTCTGCACTTTCTGCGTTTTTATTTTGTGGGCAAAGTCGGTAAATAGGAAGTGATTCTGTAGGTAACTCTTGTTGCCTTGTTGGAGATCTAGTTTGTGTTCACTCTCAACATGGATAAAAGTATAGTAAGCATCTTCAGGTGGGGTTAGATTCTCTCCCATCATAGCTAAATGTGGGACTGTCAGTCTGACAATGTGACATCAAAGGGAAAAATTGTAAAAAAAAAAGGTCTGTCAGGCCATGCATTGCCCACCACTGCTCCAGTGACAGGCCAGATTGCACAAATTTGAGTCTCAAATCTCCATGATTTGTTCATCCAGATACCAAGAGACATTTGGTTCAGCACTGTCGCTCACTGCTTTGGCCAACGATCACTCCATCGCCCCCTACATTGAAATGAATAGTTGTCTCGGCCCATTTCCTTAAGTAAGACTGGACACCTGTCGCTCATGAAACAGTTTGACTCAACAGGACGAATCCTACTTCATAGAAAACAGGTACATTTAAAGTAACCTCACCTAACCCAAGTCTCCTCTGCCTGCGTGTGTGTGTGTGTGTGTGTAAGACATACACATCTGTAATCTGCTTCCTATTCATCGAGACACAGACATTGTGCAGAAATGATGGAATTACAAATGTACAAATTAATAAAATTATGATAAAACATTTTCTTCTCAAAAGCTTCACTTTAACAAAAGTCTTGATTTGTAGACGTCAGATAAAAGAAGTTTAAACAGGAAACACAGCAGATGTGAAAAAGAACGCAGATACTGTCAATTAAATCCATTCAAAGCCTTCCAGACTTTGATTTCTCTCAAAGAGCCAGTAACTCTTCACTAGTACTTATACACCTCGTGGTATTTGTACTTGGGCATTTAATATTTTTCATCCAACTTACATAGTTGATAATAAAACAAATAGTTTGTTTGCTTGAGGATCTTTGTGAGGGAACTTTAAATGAGGTCAGAACGTCCTGTAACTTCAGCAGAGAAATCAGGAACACAGTCTGCCTGATCACGATCTTCTCAGCTTCTTCTCTTTCCGTCGTGCCCGCCCGGCGAACAACGGTGGACTCCAATCTGCAGTGACTTTTTTTTTTTTTTTTTCCCCCGTCCGTCCGTCCTTTCTTTCTTATTCTTTTTTTTTTTTTTTTCTTTTAAGATCCATAGGCAGGAAAATGGAGCTCCTGTCCAAGGTGGACTGAGAGGAGATAATTCACAGGAGGAGATAGAGGAGAGAACGGGCCGAAATGAAGTGAGGAAAAGAGAAAGGAAAATTGATGGGAGGAAGGTGGCATAAACACGACGGGTGCTTCTGGTCCATCTCAAATGAAAATCCAATTTCAAAAAGGGCTTGTGGAGTTTATGGGGAAAGACAAGAAGAAGAAGAAGAAGAAGAAGAAGCAGAAGAAGAAAGGGGGGGGGCAAACAAAAAAGAGGACCAAAAACATTGTCTGGTGAAGATGAGCTGTGGTGAAAGGTATTGCAAATCCTAAGGGCCTGTGGAAAGACAATGATCTTCAATTACCAGCTGTCCTGTTCTCAATTTTAGACAAGAGCAGAGGGAGAAATGAAGAAAAGGAAGAAGAATAAGGGGTGGGAGAGGAAGAGGGGGGTGTGGAGAGAGGTACGAGAAGAAAAAAAGAAGAAAAAAAAAAAAAGGAAGTGGAATCATAGAAGGAGTTGAGAAGGACTTAATTTTATTCATCTTACCCCATTAGATCGAGAGGAGGGATCCTTTACCTCTTCTTCCTGGAATCACACTTTCTCCTGAAGCTGATTTAAGATGAAAATTTACAGACAGTGCGGGGTAATTTCTTTTCTTGGGATGAGACTTAAAGGCCCTGTTTTATATAAAGTGAGATATCCATGTCTTTATTGATTATAAAGCAGGTCTAGGTTTAATATAAATGCTGCGAATGTATCAAAGTGCTCAGTCTCCAGAGAAATGCTCACAGTCTCTATTTAGAAACTGAGCCTTAAAACCAGCCGTCAGGACTAACCACCCTCAAGCCCCACCCAACTGGATACACCCAAGTGTTTTACCTGAAATTTGCTATATTTTTATTTGATCACTCAGAAAACACACCTTTTGTTACGAGAACTCCAGAGAGAAGCCTGAGAGAGGAGATGTAAAACTACACCGAGATGGTTTTTGGTTCTTAAAACCACAAATATATCTTCTTACAGATATCAACACTTCAGATAAAAGACAGGAAAAGTACGAAATATGGGAGCAATAAGATTAAAGCCATGGATTGTACTTGTTAACAAGTACAATCGTCAGGACTAACATTGAGAAGGTAACGAAAGATAACAAGCACAGTTTGGGCTATAATACAAGAAAATACAAGACCAGACACTGAATTAACCGTCCACCTGCTGTGCACAACAGATGGGAATTCGACTAACATACTACCTACTTGTGTGCTTTATCCCACTGCATCTCCCGTTATGTGTTTTTCTGTGCATTGAGAGGTTGTCAGCAACATTTCAGGAGCGCTCGCTTTCATTTTTACTTCCAAATATATGGTGTATTAGATAATCTGGATAAATCTGTAAGATTGATCTGTACATAAATCACCTGTTTTAGATTTTAATTAGGGTTTTAAATCATGCATAATTCAGAGGGTGGGCACGTTGCATGACAGGTAGATGTCGTCACAGTTGACAGTTGGTGCCAATACACGGCCTATGTGGTGTTGCCGCCTTTTCGGTGGATTTTTCGTGCAAATATCAGACAGATTTCAACTGTTAGTAGTTATTTTGGTAACAACGCCCGTGCTCCCGCCCTTTGAGGTGAGTTCTGAAATTCTAGCTGCCAAGATGGCAACGGCAGAGCAGCCAACTTTGAGCTTCAAAGCCGCTCTGAGGGTGACGTCGCAGAGGCCACATCCATCTTCATTCATATTCTTTGGTTTTAAGTTACACGCAAAGAGACACTGCAATGAGTCTAATTTAGCCTGGTTTCACCCCAGACTTTGACCTGCAAATGACCCCACAATAATCACAGTTTAGTCAGATGTGTAGTGACAATGAAATACACGTATCTTTGCTCCGTCCTCATTTAATGCAACACAGTTGAAGACACTGCCACCATCTTCTTTGTTTTCACCATAACGTATCTCCGGAGATTGCAGAGCGGCTAATCATCCCGCTCTGTGAGCAGATCTGCATCGTGGCCGATTAGTTTCTCAGTGTAAAACATCTTGTTTCTCTCTGTGCTGTTCTCCTTTATGTTGTCACTTCTGTAGTTTATTTTCTGCATCGCTTTGCATTCTGTCTGTCTGTCTTTACGTTGCTAATGTATTTGCTGATTGAGTCACGCTGAATGAAGGCCAGAGCCGCAGCATTTTGCCATGCTAATTGCTGGCAGATAAACAGCAGAGGTGCCCTTCCACCAAAACAAGAAGGCTTTTCTTTTTTCCTTTTCCTTTTCTTTTTTCTTTTTTTTTTTTTTTTTTTTGTGGTGGAAGTAGCTCCTGAGGTTTTGGCAGTTTTGTTACCTGAGAGAAGGTGGCTCTGCATCCAAACAACAACTAAAAAAGGCAGGAGGCATGAAAGCGGCTGTTTACCCCCCTGAAAGCTCACCGGGTCATTATTGGCCTAATTAAACCGCAGAGTATTTTTAGATTCCTGTCAGATTCTGAGCCTTTGTGTGTTTATCTACACAGGAACAAACAAAAGTGTTTTAAGATTTATTGCCAACTGTCATGTTAGCTCTCTGCCTGTCCGCGGTGTGAAAGCGAGTCCTGCTGGGAAGCTTTACATCAAACGGCCCCTTTAGAAACACCTTTAAATACTCTGTCTCTCGCTCTCTGAAGTCCTCGCTGCGCTTGGCTGTCGGCTCGCCTCACGTTCTGCGGAGCCGTCTGGATCTGATTCAAGCGCCTTCCTGCTCCGTCTCTCAAATTCAGATGAGCCTTAACTGGCATCGCTGCTGAAATGGACTGAGGTCAGTGAACAGAGAGTGAAAAAGGCCACAAAGAAAAACATCACATCAAGAAAGGCACTTTAAAGCAATTTACAGTCTTAACCAAGCTGATGTCGGCATCGATGCCTTTGCAGACCACGTGCTTTGAGTTAATTTACATTTTTGACCCATGGGACAAGGCAAGAAGCAAAAATCATAAATCACACTTCACATTTTACAAAGTTTAACATTTCAGTCAAGTTTTTTTTTTTTTTTATCAAAAATGAAATACTTCTATTGTCACAAATGATTGAAATCTAACTAATAAACACTAACACATCGAATTCCAGCCCACATACGCTTTCCAGTGCATCTGTTATTGACTGGACTGTCTATAAAACTGGATGTTGACTCCCTGGCTGAAAAGTGAAGCCGATGCTGAAGACCCTTAAACCCGCATTCAATCTAATGACTGACCTACACTGTAAAAAGTCAGATTGTATTGAAGTCTATGGGAAAATGTCCCTACTTCTCCTTGATTTATTAGCTCAGTAAACGTTTTCCTGATGAGTTTATGGTCTCAGTCTCTAGTTTCAAGTCTTAAATACAACATGATGTTCATTTTTTAAATGATGGTCCATTGAGAGGAAAATAGACCAGAAAGCAGGGGATGGATTAAGGGGTGTGGCTACTGTGTGATTGACAGACTGTAGCACCCAATCAGGAGAGAGTACAGAGCAGGTCAGATCCACCTTTTCCTGCAAATATGGTTTCTTCTGGTTTCATGACCAAATTGCAAACTGGAGGCTTCCAAACAGCAGCTCACAAACCAGTCGTGGTGTCGTGGTGGGTTACCGCTGGGTTGAAGGTGAACTCAAAGCTCAGTTTTGTGTCCTCTGCTCAAACCTCATGACAGCTGACAGTGAAATGTTTGAAAGAGGTCACATGACCCATGTCATTTAGGGCAGATTTTTCTGTCTGTGCGATGCCAAAGTCAAAACTCAAAGCCAGAGTTTTGAAGCAGTGACCAAGCTTTATTTTAAAGATTAAAGTTAAGTTTCATTCCTGTACTGTGTTATATTACATGAAGGCTTATTTATGTAGAATTGAGGCCGCGGTCTCTTTGAATGAGCGTTTGCTTCTTACAAATCGACATTCACCAAAGTCTCAGCTCCACACGTGATCTCTTTGATCACTTTTTAGATTACCTGCAAGGGCACAGTCTGGTACTGCCAAGATGGCAACAGCGGAGCAGCTCACTCTGAGCTTCAAAGCTACAGTACAGACGTTGTAGAGAGCAAGTTAGAGTTAGATTTGGTCTGTCAGGAGGCGGAAGTTCTCTAAGGAAGCGCCAAATAACAAATAATAAGGTTTCATTTATTTTGCATCAGATTTGGTAGAGTTGCAGTTTACAGGTTCAATAGCATCTGTGCTGACTGACATGCTGTTATATGTTCACCCTGTAATTTCAATTTGGTTGGTAACAAAAATGTGAATAAAAATCAAATTATCTCAGTCGCAGGTTTTGAAATCTAACTGTGGCTTGCTGATAGAAGAAAGGAGACATATTGAATGTCAAAACTCTCCAGTGTCCCTCACCCATAGAGCCCATGGTTGTTTATTTTTGCCTTACTGCTGTGGAACCACTACTGATTGAATTCGGGAGTGTTTTTTTTCCCAAAAAATAGCTCAGGGCTTTCAGGGGTTATGGGCATGACATGTATCAAATCACTCACAACCATTGTTTTCTGTGTGAACCCACACACTGGCAGCATATAACAGCTACTCGCTGTGGGCTGTTGACTTGTGGGGAGATGCCACGGTCCACCACCGCCCTGATTCCCAATGCGAATCATCCCTGCTACTGTACCATGAACACGTCTCCTGTGTGTTTGTGTGACATTTGTGTGTGTGTGTGTGTTTGTAAAACCTCAGCCTCAGTCATCATGGGGGGTGTATTAACGCCGATCATTGTAAACATCTGACACAGTTTACAGACCAACACGGTGCTTCAACGTCTGACCTGCTGTGTTTACTGTCGCTGTGTGCTCACAGTTTCACTGTATAATGAGGGATTAGCACTGACATTTCAGATGCGCTCACTTTCAGTTTGATCTCTGGATGAAGTGGTTTTTGGATAATCTGAATACACAGCTGGTTTGTTTCCACAGCTTGTCAGATGATCACAACCATCACATTTCATTCTACTGATCCCAGAGCTCACATTGAATGGAGGGTGTGATGAAAACTATACAATACACTGGTGAATTCATAAATAGTTAGAACTCATTGGATAACAGTGACCTGTCAAATAGTGAGCCCCATATATGTGTACTGTTAAGCCTCATATCTGTCAACTTCATCCGATATTTGTTGTTAGCATTTAAACACAGTCAACACCTTCGACATGATCCATCCATCTTCATGTTTCCTGGCCTCTCATCTTTACAACCGTTTATTTATGTAACAGTTACTGGTAAATGAAGCCTAATTGTGAAGCATTAACTCACGAATTCCTATAAATTATAACTGTTAACGGGGAGACTTGTAATATTATCATACAATAAGACTCCCTCCCAGTTATAAACGCATTAATCACATTAATCAGAAGTAAGCAAGAACTTGTTTATTTATGATTTATAAAGTTTTAACCAAATTAATGATAAATCGTTTATAAATCCTTAATAAGGGCAGCATCATTGTAAAGTGTGAAGCTGCATGTATTACTGTTAATTATAACTGGTAATAGGGAGCATTGTATTATTATTATTATTATTATCATTTTACAATTAGGCTCCTTTCCAGATATAACTCATTAGTAAAATTAAAAAAGCATCGACTTGCTCTTACTAAATAGTGAGCCTGCAACAGCGTATGAAAATGGTTTATATATGATTTATAAAGTGTTAATAACCATATTAATGATGTAATTATAAGCCACGATGAGAGTCTTATTGTAAAATTTATGCAACAAAAAGTCCAAAATAATCATTTATAGAATCATACATCTGTATATTTCACAGCTCTGTGGTAATTTTTAGTTGCTGTTTGTTCTGTTGTTTAAACCAGGGAGAGGTTATGAAACCATTTTCTTTTTATGAATATTATCATCTCCTTCTTACCATTTGGGAATCTTTTCAATTTTTTGTCCTCTCGGTTAAATTGTTTAAATTGTTTTATTTTCCCTCATTAAACTATTTCCACATTAAGCCTTTTTAGGATTTCTCCCATTTGGAGAAAAATGTTAAAGATCACTTGAACAAAACACAGACAACGCTAATTAAGTCTAATTTTTTTTTTTTTCCCTCAGATTTAATTTCTTATTTCTGTGTGACATGGCAGGTTTTTCCGTAATTATTATTTATATCTGTTCATTGTCTGTGATTTTTATCTCTCTCTCTGTCATTACCACTGCTCGCTCGACCAGGTGACCCCGGGGACCCAGCTATTCTAAATTGATTCTTTCTTTTTTACATCGCCGCATTAAATTGAAACCAATCCCCAAATGCTTAAAAGCTCAAACTGCAACCTGACTTCTTGCCTGTCCTCCTCCGTCTGTATGAAGAGAGAGAGATTAGGACCAGCGGGAGGATGGAGGAGGAGGAGGAGGAGGAGGAGGGTGAGGTGTGTGTGTGTGTGTGTGTGTGTGGGTGAGGGAGGGGGATGTTTGACGGCAGCTCTCACACAATGAAGCGACAGGGTTCGTTTCGTCTTCGGAGGATTTGGTAAATCCGGAACTGTGTCGAGCAGCTTTAGACAGAAAGGAAAGGCCCGCCGGAGCAGAACAGCTGAGCATGACAACCAGTTTTATTTTATGTCATTGTATTCAAATTTACTACATCCCCAACACTTATCACCCCCCC
>CM076655.1:24545009-24595934 GCA_038496675.1 Rachycentron canadum | reverse complement strand
CCCCCACCCCCACCCCGACACCCTCCTCGGCACACGCAGGCCCACTTTGAAGACGGATCACCGTGGAAAGAACACATTTTCCCCCTTTTTCTGGAGTCAGATTGGCACAAATTGAAGCAGAGGAACTTTTTATGTGTGTCAGCGCCGCACAATGGAGAGCACGCTGTAAAAAATGGACATGTTAAGGTGGCAGAATCAACTGCAGAGCCCTAAATTTGTTCTTTTTTGTTGCTGTCGAATAATACATTTTCTGTGGAAGAGAGTCACAATTTAAACAATCACAATGGCACTTCCACCAATTTCACACCTCCGGTGTGGCGTGTGAAAACGATATGAGGGTTTAGGGGCCAGGAGGTGGTTTTCATGTCGGCGCTCATGTTAACGGGTTTGAGCAGACGCATTGCATTTGAGCTTGGGTTTTGGCGAGATTCAATATAATATGCACAGTTTCCTGAAAAGGCCTGTTGATGTCATGATGACATCATAACAGCATCCACTGACAAAAACTATTCAACACAATGTGTCCTCCTCTTCCTCCTCCTCCTCTTCCTCCTCCTCCCAGCCTCACTTGCGCTTATAGATTGTGTGTGAAAATGGCTTCATAAAGCTAAAGAGCCTCAAACCTGAATTCCATCTAATGACCATCTAGGAGTGATTCTGAGGGTCCAGTTGCAAAAAGAAGTCAGATTGCATTGAAGTCTATGGGAAAATGTCCCTACTTCTCCCTTGATTTATTACCTCAGTAAACATTTTCCTAATGAGTTTATGGTCTCAGTCATAGTTTCAAGTCTTCTTCAATACAACACAATGTTCATTTTTGAAACAACGGTCCCATATAGAGGAATATAGGCCATAAAGGTCCATATAGGTCGAGATCAAGGTATGAATCAGGGCGAACAGGTTGACACTTGCACTTCAATGCCTCCTTACTTCTTTCAGTTTTGAGTGACTGCTGCGCTCTCTCTCTCTCTCTCTCCCTCACTCTTGCACTCACATAAAATGAGATTCGTTGCTAAAATGAACCAGAGGACCCAGAACGTACTTCTGTATTTGATCATCAATGACAGCAAAAATCATATATATTTTTGAACCAATTTAGGAGGCGGAGACGGTCGAGATATTTACTGTCAAAGATAAATCATTTAGAATGAAAAGAAAAGCAATATTCAAGTGGCCTGTAAGCTCTATGTGGAGAGACAGAGCTGGTCGTATCAGAGACACAGTGAACACAGACACATAAACTCACAACAAAGGCAGTGTGTTCCCAGTGTAACAAAGAGATGCTATCAAGTTGTATAATGGGAAATGTAGGAGTGTCTGCGTATCCTGCTGGGGACTAAAGACCAGAATATCTCAGCATCTGCTGCATTTTCACCATTTTACCCCAAATTTATGAAAATGTTAAACTTAACAAGACAAACAAGAAAAACAGTGAATAAGAAATTTCACTCTCATCTCACAGAAAATATCCCACAGATGGTTTATAACAAAAAAACATACAAACAGAAAAGATTTGTGAACATATTTGTCTAAAATGTTATTGTCCCTATGTTTATATTGTGTGTGTGTGTGCGTGTGTGTTGTTCATAATAGTGTTGATCACACAGATTTATCACCCAAGTTCCCCTCAGCTTTAGAGAGATTTCTTTCAGCCCCTTTCAGCTCCATATTTTCTGTCAGGTTCAGCCTATGTTTTTAATCACCTGCCCAGCACCACACATTACAAAGAAAGTAGAGCTGGTGGAGACCAAAACAGAGCTGAAAGGAGGTAATACTGGGCTGACCTTCATTAGGTGGACAGCATTTACTCCGGGTGGGGCTGCCATGTTTCTCTGTCTGCTGGATGTGTTTGCTAACTTAATTGAGACCACGGAAATGTACATGGTTCCAAAAATCGCATCGTATTTTGAGTGCTATTGATCCACGATGGTTTGAGATAGAGACGTGTTGTTTTTTCTTGTAAAAACTAGAGGATTTGAAATTGTAACTTCCTTTGGTTCATACATTCATGAACAAAGTTAGTAAAGACTTGGGTCAGTCTGCTAGTGACGTCTAGAGTCACGTCTCTACATGGGACACTCCTATTGGCTCCAGTGGGTGATGTCACAGCCAATCAGAGCGTCTCCTTCAGAGGCCTAGCTGTCAGCTGCTTGTAGCCAAAGTCAATGGGATCAATCCTGTATTTTTCAGAGTTTGTCAAAAAATCCAGAAACAGGGAACACTGGAAATATCTGACACCATTAACACTGACCAGTTCCTGTTTAGTTATTTTAAAAGCTAAATACAACACTACAGTGTGTAGTGGTGCCCTGCTGACCAGCTCACTGGGCTCTTTTCTGCCCACACAAAAGCCTCAGTGCGATTCGTACATCTTCAAATCACACTCACCACATCCACCAGGCAGCCTAACTTTAGCTGGAGTTGACCAGGACAGAAAGGACATACAGACTCTCTGCCTCTGGGACGAGGTTCAGGTCTTTTAATTAAAACATGCAGCGTCCACTTCTGCCTCCCTGGGCCCAACAACAATAAAGGTGTCCAATAAAATCAGGTGGCGGCAGACGTGAGCCTGCGTGGCAGCGTTGGGATCCGCCGACACTCTGAGAGTCTCTCAGCAAACAAGCGAAGGAGTGAGAGTCTGGGTTTTTCAGAGAGTGCGAGGCGATGGAGATGACCCTGCAGGAATGCTTTTAGCATCCAGACTCCTTTCTTGTTGCCAGCCTCTCCAGCACAGCCAAGGACTATTGGGGAGATGGTGCTCAGTCCTGCAGGACATACTCAAAGGAGTCATTTTTATCTCTCCCTGAAGAAAACATCTTCACCAACACCTCTTAGTAAAAGCGCCGCTCATGCTTTCTGCTGGTGTGAGGACAGAAAACCCTGTTATCTAAGAAAGAAAAAAACTGCACTCATGATTACAGTGTTTGAGCTGGCTGTGGAAGTTACCTGCTGAGATCCACCTGCCCCTGATATTTAAGTCCAGGTGGGTGGGATCTGACATGTCACCTCCGCCCGGAGCTGCAGGACTGATGGAGGATATAGAAGACAACTAATGCACTGATTTAAGAGGAGACCGTGTGAAAAAGTCCATTAACCCTGTTAAGCCCACAGAAACTTCATCTTTCGGGCACAATGAGCTGGAGACATGATGCTTTTTTCTTAAATTAGCGAATCAGCTCTTTCCAACAAACCCTGATTCGTGTGTGACACTGACTGGAGCATTGCTGCTTTACTTCTGTGTGTTTATCCATCCATTCTCATCCTCCATCTTTGATAGTGACGTCTCGAGTCACGTCTCTACGCGGGACACTCCTATTGGCTCCAGTGGGTGATGTCACAGCCAATCAGAGTGTCTCCTTCAGAGGCCTAGCTGTCAGCTGCTTGTAGCCAAAGTCAATGGGATCAATCCTGTATTTTTCTGATCTCAGAGTGAGGAGAAGTTGCTCTGAGTTTATTGTAGTGACAGAATAAAGACAGAGAGACATGGACAATAAGATATTTAGAGCATTAGAGGCTTTGGAGCTGATTTTTCATCATTACTGCTCCAAAGAATGAGCAGAACTCAGATCAGATAAAGAGAGAAACTTCAAATCAGCTCTAGAACAACACAAACACATGTGTGGAACTTTGTGTTGAAGTTTTCTTTGGTTTTTCTGGTTTACAGTGTTTTTATCTAGAAAATAAGAAAAATTTAACGTCTGTCTATTGTCTGACATATAATTAGCTGAGGTTGAGCTGATTCTATATATACAGAGACTTGATGACATTTTTATACACAAAGGCATGAAAAAAATGTAAAAGCCTTCATGTGGGTTTTAAAGAGTTATGTCACGTACTGATGTGCAACTCCTGAACCTGTGAGATTTTTACACAGACAAGGTGTTCAAGTGGATTTTACACCTAAATAAAATATTTAAATTGTACTTGCTGCTGCTGTATTTGCTGGCAAACAATAAGAAAACAAGTATTTAAGACTCAGCTATAGACAAAGGGGCTCCACCAGCCAGATGTAGCTGAGGAAAGCCAAGATGGCCTTGGGCTGCGTCCAGCGCGCCTGGTTGCCAGAGTCATGAGGGCCTAATTCCATTGGCTGACACTGGCCCAAAGCCGGTCTGAGTACTGCTAACAGGACCTGATTATCTGTCCAGATTGGCCCAAGTCTGCACCCTCAGCCCCAGCCAAATATGGTAACCATATATAAGCCAGAACAGTTGGAACCAGGGGGGGAAGATGCATAAATTAATTTTTCAATAAAAAGAGACAACGGGCTGCAGTGGACCAGAGGACAGTCATGAGCTGTAAAAGGATAATTACCATAATCAGACTCAATGTAAGAGGCGGTGGTTGACTAACAGACCCGTAAAGAGAGCACTGACAGCATGACGCTTCAATGATAAACAGTGGTAGAGGCAGCGTTGGGATCTTTGGTTTTATTTCAGTAGAAGTAGCAACAGCATAAAAATCCTCCATTACAATTACAGTCGTGCATTCGTGATTAATTTAGCAGTGGAGGTACTTTAAGTATCAAATGCAAAAGTAATCATAGATTGGCTCCTTTTTTCCAAGTTATATCACTGGATTATTATTATTACTTATGCATCAAAGTGAATTTTAATGCTCTACTAAAGTTCTAACTGGTGAACATTTTAACTGTGAAGTAATGATGCAGCGTTTTATGAGCTGGTCTAAGTGCAAGGTTTCCCTCTGAAATGTTGTATTAAGTAACTTCATATGGAAGTACTCAAGTACTCACCAGTGTGACTGTACAGTGGAGAAGTAATAACAACACATCAACATTTTCCTGACCTGCAATGTTCATGTATTGTTATAACTGTTAACTAAAACGCACTCGTAGAACTGCTATATAAATGCAATAGGCAGTTATGTTGTACTCAATTATTAGGGTTTATTATTTATCATTAACTACTGTCATCGCGACTAATAAGCTGCTGGACACCTGAATTTCCCCTAAGGGATAATTAAAGTATCTATCTACCCCCCACCCCACCCCACCCCTCTTTCTTATCTATCTATCCATCTATGTCTGTCTATCAAACTTCACTCCCTCTAGTGTGGAAGCATCATTCAAATATATAGAAACTAATTCCAAGAACAGGCTGTTAGTGTCCACACTGATCCACCTGGGTATCATTTCTATTGACACATGGACCTGAGTCCTGCAGGAACCCAACGGATTCTGCCAGATCTGCTTCGCTCTGTCTGACTCAGGTCCAGGGTCAGGACTCAGTTAACAAAAGCAGAGTGGACAAAGGAGACCTCAGGCCCTAAAGCAAACACAGAGAGTGAAGGCTGCATCGCTTCTGTCCAAAATAAGAGTGCAGACAGACAACAATGAAATACATCTCTGCACTGCGCTGTTTCCCTTTGCCGTGACGCTGGACACCTGAGACATGTTGCATTTGGACCAAGCTGAAGAAACCAAACTTTTTTGATTTAGCATGTAAAGCAGGAGATCAGAGAGCCGCCCACAGACTGAGATTGAGCCAGAGCCTGAGCCAATAGTGGATACATGAGAAATACCAGCTAAAAAAAGATCCAGCATTGAGACCGACTGAGTCAGGGTGGCACTGACACTGAGAGGAATCAGCCGCTCTGAGAAGTTTTACTTTCAATAATTAGCGAATGTTTCTGTAGCTGCTTTCACGCTTTAACTAAAATAACAGTTTCAAAACAGGACTTTGACTTTTAATAGAGTTCTGTCCCAAAGTGAAGGATTTAAATTCATCCTGCACCTCTGCTCCTTATTACCAACATGCAGTCAGCAGCTCCACCAGGCCTCCCAGAGACGGCGTACAGGACCAGCAAATCTCCACAGGTCTGATTTCACTCTTAGCTGGAGCTTTAATGATCCCCGCTGGGTATTAGGAGAGAGGTACCTGCAGTGGGAGTCGATCTGGGGGTCGGGGATTTAACCTGCACTTCTTTCTGGAGGAGACTGCAGGCAGTCAGAGAGGACGACTTGACAGCAGAGAGGTTGGGGGTTCAATCCCGAGCCTGCGATGGGAAGTGGCACGGGGCTGTAGACATACTATGACATTTTATGGGTACAACGATGCTGCCAATGAGCAAGGCACTGAAACTAAAACTGCTGTGTGTTGGGCACACGAGGTCAACACAACAACAGTCTCCATTTAACCTGATGTTCTACTTTTGAAAGTTTTTAAATAGGGCTCAGTTGTTCAGTTTTATTTAAAGATAATTGTTTATCTAGAATTAAAAAAAAAAAAAAAAAGCTCTGAGGACACTTCGCAATATATGATGTGGCTTAATTTGTAAATCACTCTTTTGTCTCCACCTGTAAGTCCTTCACCTGTGTGTGTGTGCGTGTGTGTGTCAGTGACAGGAAGTCCTCGTATATTCAGTTTCCCTGTTTGAATGGTCCTTATAAAGCCACATTCATTTTCCACTGCGGTGTTGACTGATGCCTGAATCACGACAAAGCATAAAGCCTCCTCTCCACGATGGTGTGAAGATACACCCTTGTAATCTCTAGCAGTTTGTTTTTCAGGAGTTCAGCAAATAGCGCCAAATACAGGGTGAAAACACGTGCACACAACACACACACACTAACACACAGACACACACACACACAGGTACATACACTAAACGCCACACATTTATGCAGCTGTGACAATGAGCTTAAAGGAATTACACAAAGCACAAATGCTGACACACGAACACATCACAAAACACAATGACTCGTCCTCTCACTTGTTTCCATCCATCTTTTCTTCCTCCTTCTCCTCTTCCTCCTCTTCTTTTCCACCTTCTGGTGCCTGCAGGTGATGACTGTGAATATCAACCACATCTGCAAATATAGTTTGTCCAACACTCTGATGCTCAGACGTCACAGTTTTCATTGCACCTCCAAGTATCACAGGTTTTCAACAACAACACACCGAATTTAGGGCCAGTTGCTCTGGAAGAAGCTTGTGGAAGTGCCCTGGGGCAGGTGTATTGTTGCTATATATAAAAAAAGGGAAACCTGACCGTCTCCAAAACGTTGTCATTCATGTGTGACATTTCCTAGCTTCCTGGTTCTTGGGTGACTCTCTCGCTCTGTGGACAGCTGAGCTCATGACAACCTTTCTGTTGGTTTTTGGTTTTCACCGCACAACAACACCTCCGCCACACTGACACACAACTGACCTCACGTCCCATAAGCCTTTCTAATTATCTTGAATTAAGAGACTAGCGTGTGGACTGCTCACGTGGAAACGGGCTCCAGATCATACTCTTCTGTGTTTGCTGAAGGCAGCATTTGTTTTAGTGCGGTGCTACAAAAGAAATAAGAAAAAACAGCATGCTGTGTGTGAGTGTGTATCTGCAGTGTGTGTGTTTGTCTGCAGTATGTGCACAGCTTCTAAAGGGAGAGATTGAGGCAGCAGAGGCCAGCAGAAGGTGAACTGATGCAGGAATGAGGCCATTACTCACTCACTCATTCACTACTGTAAATTACTGTTTCCAAGGTCGTGAATGACACTTGCTGCTCAACATGCCGAGCGCTTCTGACCAGGGCTGAGACCTGAAGAATGTTTAACCTGCTGGTGGAGCTGAAGGGAAAGTCAGGGGACCCCGGGGCGGCTGTGAATGCCCACTGGAGGTTTCATGAATCTCTGGTCAGATACCTCATCCTGAATACAGCATGTACAGACCGTGTGTCTCTATGTGTCGACTCGTCCAGGGCGCACCCTGCCCTCGCCCTATGTCAGCTGGGATTGGCTCCAGCGCCCCCCCCACCTCCACCCCCCACCCCCCCCGTGACCCTGACGGATAAGTGGTGTAGATAATGGGTGGGTGGATGGTCGGTTCCATTACTGAGTTTTGTGCAGGACTCTGGATCCTGGGCCTGTTTCCTAGCAGGTAAGAATGTGGGTGGTACTGCAGTTTTAATTGATGTCCTTGGAACATAAATTGTAGTTCAGCTTTTATATTGTGAAATTGCACATTGTTGAATAATTTAGACCAACGGTTCACAACCTTTTCCAACTCGTGGTCCACTTAAAAATCTCAAAAACGCTAACAGCCCACATCTGACCCTCAACAATGCGGCGGTCAAACACTGACGGACATTTATTTTAATGTTAACAATTGAACATTCAGGACTGAACTGAAAGTAGGAGAAGCTTAATTTTATTTTTTTTGTTTGATCGGTGAGGAGGTCACTTATTGAGTCTCCATTATTCTTCCCATTGCTAACCAGATGTTATCTTTTCACAAGCAATCAGACTGAGATAGCAAACAAGTATCCAATGGTGTCCAGCCCCCGACAACATAAAAGTTTCTATCTTTGTCTTTTCACAATAATTGAGATGCCTTATGTGGTGTTTATGGTCTGTGGGACCTGTTTTCAATGTTTACTAAAAGAAATAATGTCATTAATTGTGCTGTGTGCTGCGTATCTCCACTCTGTCCTTATCCTACCTTGGCCTGCTGCTAGTGCGCTAGTCTTTCTGCTCTTGCTCTTCCCGCACAAGGTTGCAACATCTGTCCCAGCTGAAAATTGGGGGCAGGACACAACTAATAAACAGCTCTGCTTGTGAGGCTCCGTTTCGCAGTCGATCAAGTTGGTAGAAAGATTCTGTGCCCAGGCCGTTGACATGATTTTAGAAGGTGGAGAAGCTTTGGAAGGTGATGAGGAGGAAGAGTTCTCAGAATATGGGGATCACATTTCCGTCAATTCAGTCTGACGGTGACACTGAAGAAGAGGATGAGACTGACCGTTTGCCAGCTCAGAAAGAAGCCCCTCAGCAGCCAGCCCCAAGGCCAGGCCCAGCCCCAGGACCAGCCCCAGGATTAGCCCGTCAGCAGCCAGCAAGGGGAGAAAAATTATGAAATTGAATGGTCTCCTTGCCCAAGGAATGAGCCACACTGCATGGCTGCCAATGTGATAAGGATGCATCCAGGGCCAACATGGATGGCAGTCACTCATGTGCAGGACATCAAGTCTTCTTTCGAACTTTTCATCCCAGATGCCATCCAGAAAAATATTCGCACTCTTTTGGAGCAAAGGTGGAAGGAGAAGGACCAAACACATTTATGTGCATAATTTGGAGTTATTATCCTTGCTGGAGTTTTCAGATTCAAAGGGGAATCCACAGAATCCCCGTGGGATGCAGAAACTGGCAGAGGACTTTTCCGTGCAACAGTGTCTCTGGAAAACTTCAACATTACTTCCAGGATTATCCGCTTTGATAACAGAGACGATAGACCAGCTCGGCAGAAGAGAGACAAGCTGGCTGACACAGACGGACATGACACAGGGACTCAGTGATAACTTTTTAAACTTTTTTTTTTTTTTTTTTTACTTTTTCACTTTGCACAACCTGGAACAGGAGCTCCTATAGAGGAAGCTGACAATGGTAGGAACGCTACTGAACAACGAGCCAGAGCTCCCACCTCAGCTGGTGACTACAAAGAGACAAGGAACAGCCCCGTCAACTCCTCCAAGTTTGTGTTCACGGACGACACGTCCCTGGCGTCCGACGTGCCAAAGAAAGGCAAAAATCATGAGTACTCATGAGAATCACATCACATTTTATCACATAAAACGAAATAAATGTGATCTAACAGAGGTAAATGGAAAAATTTTTACCACACATGCTGCCTGCATGTATGAATTTATTTCCTTTGTTAGACCATAATATAGGCTGACAGTTTAATATGAACCCAATACTGTACAAAAAATTGATCGTGAAAAAAGTTTGTAGGTTCTTAGAAAATTTTAGACTTTGTTTTTAGAATATACTCGAGTATATGAATCGGCCCTGATCATAATGTCAAAGATTAGTTGAAACTCAATTTCTGTGTGTAAAAGGTTTGTAAAAACCTACATGTAGTGATTAAAGATATGTAATAGCTTCGGTGCGAAAACGTAGCTATCAGCCTTTAGAAACCTGTAGTGGTTTGGGCCGTGACAGCATGAAGGAAAGCTCATAGTGTCTGCGGTGATACCGGTAATAGAGTCTGCTCGTCGGACAGACAGGACGGGATAATGGTTCGATAAAGATTACAAAGAGGAGGGGAGTCAGAGGACGCCCCTGTCTCGCTCCACAGCTGAGCACAAAAGGATATTTGGCTGAGAGTAATTACAGAAGCTCATGGAAAGTCATGGAGGGTTTGAATTCGGCAGGTTGAAGCCTGGTCCGAACCCCGCTGTCGAGTAAATCTTTATTATCTCTGAGGGGCAATTTGTTGTACAGCCGGTGGTCGATTAAGATCAAAAACCACTAACGTGGGAAGCAGCAGGAGCAGAAACAGGCCAGTGCCACCAATGTGTTTACAAAGCAACGGCAGCTGAGAGGAATGAAACCTTACACCTGCTTCCTCCTTCCTATGAATTTACACCCTCACTAAATCTCCTGCGTGATCTATTGAAACCTGTGCTCATATCGTGTCCATTCCTCTAAATTAATTTTGGATTTTTAGGTCACAGGTGTAGTGGGACTTTCGGAGCCACAGGGCATATGCTAAAGGGTTATATCCTTCTGGGTTAGTGGAAATTGAGCCATGGCTTCATTATAGCTTTGTAATATCAAACTTAAGCTCAGCTGGATTCAACTTCAACTTATTTTTCCTGTAAATAAAAAAAAAAGAATGAATAAAAATGCAAAATTAGAATCACTGCCTGCCTCCACAACGCAGCCAGAACATTATAATGTCACAGTTAACTTGAACTTCAACCTTTTGGATATAAAATAGCATCACCTTGTTTTTATCTTAATAGACTTTTGTCATTATTAGTGTATGAAAATATGAGAACGTGTTTATCGAGGTGAGCGTGACCTTTGACCTTCGGTCCCTGTAACCAAATCGGTTCATCTTTGAGTCCAAGTTAACGTTTGTGCCAAATTTGAAGAAGTTCCCTCATCTCGAATTCATGAGTTTGATAGCTCTGGGGGGATCTGACTCAAACACAGGGAGAACACACAGGAAACCAAGTAGCAAAGTAAGATACAAACTGATCAATCAAAGAGCTCAGGTGAGTGTGGTAAAGCTGCAGGAATACATGAGGAACAGGGACTGAAAGGACACAAAGCTGAATGCACAATGCACAAGAAACACAATGGACAGAAAACAACAACAATGAAAACAGATCTACAACTTCACAGCCGGGAGGTGGAACAGTCGAGGCTGTGAATCATCAACTTTAGTTTTCCCTTCATTTGAGCGGCGCCTGGAGGCCTGTTACACCTCCTCTTATTCTTTTTGAAGGTCAACTCAGGAGCAATGTTGAGGTCACGTGTGGAGTATGTTTTGCCCATGTATGATAAGGAAGAGCCGTCCGAACAGGCTCAACAAGGCTGGAGTGTGGTGTGTTAATCAACGATGAGGATTGTGGAAATCCCAGGATCTAGATGAATAATCCCCCAATGAGTCGCCATCCAGGTGCTGTTGTATCCATCTAAAGAAGATTTTTATTTTTTTTTTTTTTTACATTTGCTATCAAGTCATTTTTTTTAACTGTTTGCTATTTCAAATATAATTAGGCCCTAGTTGTCTAACCATTTGCAAATTAACTAGAAAGACAGATTTTGCGAGCTTTTTGTGAGTTTTTGCCACACATGGTATCTGGGAGGTTGGGAACCAGGGATTTAGACTCTGTGCCTTTATATACACCGGTCTGTCATCTTTTATATAATCTCATCATTTTCCCAACCTGAATTTATTTCCTCTGTTAGACCATAATGTAGGGTGACAATTTAAAATGAACCCAATGCTCTTTTCAAACTGCCTCAGCCAGGATACACTGACCCACACTGTCACAGAGGTGGACCACCAAACGGACAAACAGAGCAGTTCTAGTTAAAAATAGGAGCGACTACCTCTGCAGCTTAGATTAAACTGCACATCGACACAGTAATTAATGATTCTGTACCAGTGACTATTTCCTGGAATTAGTATAACAACCTGGTGCATGCATACATTCATATCATTTCATATATACAGTATATCTCAAAATGTCTCGTTCTTGCTCTAGTAATCCCTAAGAAGACCTCGTTGACCCGGGCGACGCCCGAGCCGGTGTGACTTTTGTATGTTTTGGGCTATTGAGGTAGGCAGGTAGAGTAACGGGCCTCGATCTAATCTCCTGTGCCAAAGGTCTGTCACCACTCCCAAAGTGTGGAGAGTGGCCCCAGCAGATTCCATCGAACGACATCCGAGATCTCCGTCCAGAAGTGTGCAGCGCTAGGAACAGCTAAGATACTGCACAGACACATTAACCTCCCAGAACCCACAGAGATACAGACAAGTGCCACTATCTCTTATTTCACCATTGAATATATTATTTTATTCTGTTTCATAAGATTATTGTGTGTCCTGTGGAGCTGCAGCTTTAATATGGCTTCATTGTGTAGCCATATGAAGCTGAACCTTGAACCTGACACAGTGTAAAAAGAGTATCTTTTTCTTTGCAAGCACTGGTTGTATTATTCACACACATCGCGTTACGTCACGTGTGTGTGTGTATGAGTGTGTGTGCAGCTTTTGTACACCATCAGCAGGGACCTTGGATGAAACTTAGGGGAGTTCAGGTGAACTAATTAGCACCAGTAGAAATTGAGGAAGTGTTTATTAGAAGTTGAGCTGAACAGTCTCACCTCAACTATAACACCAATATTACTTCATAAAGACACGATAACAGAGTCCATACATTTTATTATGTCTTTATTCCCATGTGAGCCTTGGCAGACGCTGCTGTATAGAATAAAGGCTGTGGTCAATATAAAGAGAGGATCAACACTCTGGTTGGACAAAGATTTGCCTCTTTCCTCCTCCTCCTCTCGTCCCTCTGTCCGGCTATTGTGCCGCTGATCAGTGGCGTCTTGCACTGCACGGATTTCGTTTTTCTGCATCAAGGCTATTTTCATTTATTCCTGTGCTTTTGTCATTTTCTCGCGCGCCATAGCCTTCTCCACTTTCCCGTTGCGCCGCTTCCCTCTCTTGTCATTTGGTTTCCTTATCAGGCTCGGCGCGGCCGTCGCTTGTCATCAGAGTTTTGAAGTTTCCTGGCTTTCATTTTGGCGCGAGGCGGGATGTTGTTTTCATATCTTTTCCTCCACAAATTTGTAATTTTCTCCTCTCAGTTTGTCATCACATTTTATCACCATGGGTCTCCTTTTTTTTTATCACTGTACAAATCAGCTCAACCAATTTCAAATGGATCAGAGGAATTTTTTCTTTCTCCCCCCATCAATATATCTGAAAGCACCTGGATGATGATGTGTTGTGTGTTTTGACTAAAATGTTCCCTCGTCACTACAGTGAAAGTTAAATGAGCTGATCAGAGAAAAACAGCCCAGAATGTCACATCCAGTCTGTGGGCGGCAGCTAAGTTTTTTAGTTTGACGTTTAAAGGAAATGTCACTGATTAATACTCACAATATTAACAGTAACTTTTCATTTTTCATGTCTGAGGTGACACCTCCTTCCTGACAACATCTGCTTGATGTATAATTATAGGTTTTACTCCAAGTGGGAGATATGAGTAACAGTAACTTCAACACTGATTTCGCAACAGTTTTATAGTTTATCATCATTTAAGTTTCATGCGTTCAAAATATTTAACCTGTAAATGAATGGAACATGTCCTTACTTATTTCCATAACCCCTAAGCCCTTACCATGTAGTCTTTCCCTGGGCAACAAAGACTGGATCCTTCATGGTACAACCAAATCCATTGCACATCATTAAAGAAACCTTGAAATCTGAAGTTTTTGTGAAAAAAAAAAATTACTTGCTGTCAAGTTTGTCAAGGCTTAACTTACTTACTTACTCAACATCACTTACTTACTTAACGTTAAAGCTGGTGATGGAAATTCTCTGTCGACCAGATCAGTTCAGTCTTTGTCGTCTATGTCTTCTGCCTCCTTTAATGGGGTCATCATTCATCATCATTTTGTATTGAAGGAGGCTTAAAACGAGAGACTGAAACTATAAACACATTAGGAAAATAAATCAAGGGAGAAGTAGGGACATTTTCCCATAGACTTCAATACAATCTGACTTCTTTAACAACCAGTGGAGTCGCCCCCTGATGGTCATTAGAGAGAATGAAGGTTTAAGGCCATGCCCTCTTTTATTTTCAGTCTATGGTGCTCACCTGTGAATGATGCAAAGTCGCTGTGAAGGCCTTTCAATGGGTGGAGGTTAATGATCTATGTGGTCGTAAAGGTTAAAGGACTCGTGACACAGTAAACTGTGATTGTTATGAGTGAAGGAAGTTTTAACAGCAGAATAACATCAAGGAACTTTTTCAAATCCATCACACGTGGTTGCAACATTCGTGTGTCCGCGAACTTTTGGCCACGTAGTGTAAACGACAAACACAAAACCGTATCTACAGGTTTTGCAAATGATGCAGTGTTTGTCATTGATTCTTAAAATATAAAGATAAAAACTCAACACAAACGCCAAAGAAGCTATTTGTTTTTCTCTCTGACCACGGAGCTGTAGCTACATACAGTAGTTTGACTTTGTGATCCTTCAAACGGATCCTTGAGGCCTTGAGACTCAGGTCCTGCTTTCATTCTTTCCTATCAGTGCTTCTGTTTGTCTGTTCTGCTGCTGATCAGGCCCGTTCTCTGTGTGTGTGTGTGTCTGTGTGTGTGTGTGTGTGCGTGGATGTCGACATGAAATTAAAAGGATTCAGCAAGCGCTGCACAAAATGAAAAGACACACATGAGGAATCTGGGAAAAGAAAAGAAAAGAAATGAGCTGATGCCGGAGAAAAGTATAAAAGGCTAAGACGAGGCTGCGCTACCTGATGAAGATACAGAGGAAGACGTGTGAGAGGACCGGCTCTCATTTAGGACAAATTTAACAAAGCCATCCGGGGAGTGTTGTCACAGGGAAGCCTTTGTTCGTTATCATCTCTACACGTCTGAACATGTCGCGTCTTACTGTTTTTATTTTCAGCACCAACTTTCTGTGTGACTTTTGTTTCCCAGCGTCGGAGTTGCCTCAGTTCTCTTTTTCTTTTTTTTTTTTCATGTAGATGTCTGTGAACGCAGCACAGTGTGGGTTGTTCTGGGATATTTTTGGGATCTTTTAGGACCCCAGAGGATTTGGCATGTTTGTTCATGAGACCTTCAAAGACAAAAGGTCATCGTGAAAAACCACAAAGGACCTGAACCCTGCCCCCATGTTAGAGGCTGCTGACCTGCAACCTGTGTTCTGCCATTTCTAGCTACGACGATCCAAATGAGACAAAACTCTAATTCAAACTAATGCGCAGTGTACTCACAATCAACAGTTTGATTGATTTGATTCGATCAGTGCAAAGCACTTTGAACTACATGTGCATGACATGTGCTTGCTTTGATTGGAGGACGCTGTCGACACTACAATGTTCTCCTGCGATCAGCGCTTTAAAAGATGTGGACGCTGTTGAAGCAGCTCCGGGATTTCAAAGATAATAATGTGCAATCAATTACCACCGAGTCGGTTCAGCGTATGCACAGGAAATCATCATCAAACGCCGACATGTGACGCGTGTTTGTTTTGATGTTCTTCAGCTTTTCATGATGTCATCTGCACAAAACGTGGCTCACAGCTAAAAGCACTTTATTTTTCCTCTCACCGTGTTCATACAAATGAAGCACAGATAGTTGGAGTATTTCAGCGTGTCCATTATTACTCATTTATATTTATCCACCCCAACCTCCTCCTGATATGGACTTTGTCGCTCTATAAACTACATCACTGCACTTTCAATAACACCAGTCGTGGCTTGGTTAGGTTTGATGAGTGGGTTTGATGATTTGTGTTAAAATAAGTGCTTCCTCAACATGAGACCGTCATTGTCGTCATAGTTACAAAAATAACAACATGGTTAACTTTGTCAGACCATCAATACACATTAATTGCTTCCTGACTCCACACAACGCTAATGACTACAGCCACTGGATGTCGACTAGCAACAAAACCTAACAATGTCATAATTAGACCGTATGTAGAGGTGGATGTAGACTCTGGGTTTGAAAAGTAAAGCCAATGCTGAAGACTCATAAACCAGTATTCTATCTAATCACCACTGGTTGTTAAAGAAGTCAGATTGTATTGAAGTCTATGGGAAAATGTCCCTACTTCTCCTTGATTTATTAGCTCAGTAAACGTTTTCCTAATGAGTTTATGGTCTCAGTCTCTAGTTTCAAGTCTTCAACACAACATGATGTTCATTTTTTAAATGATGGTCCATTTAGAGGAAGATAGACCAGAAAGCAGGGGAAGAATTAGGGGGTGTGGTTTCTGTGTGATTGACAGACTGAACCACCCAATCGGGACAGAGTACAGAGCAGGTCAGCTCCACCCCTCACTCCTCCTCAGCTCCACCTTCTCCTCCAAAGATGTCAGGATGGGTTGACGTGTAGTCGTAATAATCTGCTGACAGATGATCTATGGGCTTGTTATTTTACTGATTTTCTTTTTTTCTTTCTTTATAAAAAGTTCAATATTCACATTTGCTGGCTGTTGATAAATGGACTGAGCCAAAGTGATACATCAAGATATTTGCTCTTTAGATAAATTATGTACAACTTAATTCTCAGTACCTTAACCATTCTGTTTCGCCCTCAAACTGAGATATGGTCTTATACCGCGTACAGCTCTTGTTTTGTTCAATGTGCTGTCTTTTGTTTTGCTGCACATTGCTTGGGTTCGGAAGATAAAAACACATACTGTATATTGACTTGTTATACCGACTTTGTAAATATGGATGATGCACAACGACCGAGTCTGTTCACATATGAAATATTTATAGGAGCTGGTAACTGGGAGAAAGCCTGGTAGATGAATAAAAACTAAAATAAACTGTAGCAGTTATTTTCAGTGTATTCGCTTGAAGAATTCCTCACATTAAATGTTACTTGAAAGAACGAAGAAGTCATTTATAACGCTGTAACTCCTCTGCTCCTCAGTTTGTGTCAATGCATTACCAAGGTGTTTTATAATCCCACGTGGGATGAGCCAGATGTTTTGTCATGATTTTGTTTTCTACTTGTTTCAGGCCCTGGATTTGTCTTTTCCCCATCAGAAACACCACGATCCTGCTTTTAAGCTGAGTGAGGATCCTTCCTTAGTCAGCTGTAAATTCCTGGTAACCAGGTGGAGGAGGAGTGGGGGTGGTGGTGGTGGGGAAGGTGGTGGTGGTGGTGGGGGGGGGGGGACACCCAACTCTGCCCTCCACAGATCCTGCAGAGCTAATGCCCATCTATCCATACTGATCTACGCTTTACAATGCTCGCCGTCCGACGCTGCAGAAACGGCTGCGAGCTGAGAGAATTGAGGTATCCATTCCAACGACAGTTTTACAGCGGCTAGGTTCACTTGGCATTAAATCCTCCTCCCCCTGACTGAAGTCTAACCTCGTTTTCAGAGCAAAAGCAGGGAGGAGAGAGGCAAAAGGCGCACTCAAATTTAGTGTTTAATTTGGTTAATATCGTCGGCTCACTCTGCAAATTTACTGCAGCCCTCAATTTGAATTAGACTGCGGGGAACCGTTAGAGAGAGAGAGAGAGAGAGAGAGAGAGAGAGAGAGAGGCCGCGTCCATATGAATGAAGTGTGGACACTAATGCAAATGCACGAGCGCCGGTCGATACTGCTGTGTTTGCTTTTCTGCATGACTCCCTGTTTACCCAGTCTGTGTGTGTGTGTGTGTGTGTGTGTGTGTGTGTGTGCGTGCTTGCAGTGAAATATAAAAGAAAGTGTAGAAACACATTTGACACATGCCGCGCACACAGCTCATTTACAAAAGCAAATGAATACAAGACACCCAGCTCGTTTGGGAGGGTGAATAAACACGGCAGCTCTGGAGCGTTCGGTCAATAAAGTTAGTTAAAGTCGATGTTTCAGAGCTTTGCAGTGCAACACTTTCCCACTCTGGAATTCATCGTGTGGGGTCAATATTTGTTTCAGTGTGTTTTTGAGGTCACTTTGCTGTTATAAGGGAAACTGTGCAGGTGAAGCTTGGAGAACCAGTCCTGATGCGTCACAACATCTCTGTCAGTTTTAGTTTTGAATTTTTTGCACAACATGTGGGGGCAGGTTTGGGGGGGGGGGGGGAACTTAGACATGTCCGCAACATGGGAGCGAGGACATGCGGTTCTCCGAGGAAACAAGGCAGGGGCGACTGCAGAGCCTGGCAAAACTTGCAACAATGCAATGTGTGGGACAAGTTACCTTTGCTTTACAATCAAGGCCCTAATGTTACTGTGGATGAATGTCTGGTCGCTGAAATTACAGAACAAATGAATCCTTCAAAACAGAAAACACCCATAGATTCACAAAGCTCGGGAACCAATCCCATAAACCTGTGGGGACGGGTGGGGGGGGCTAAATAAATCTGAAACCTTAAATACAGGGAGGGATTAGCACAGCCACTAGCACTCTGTCAACCACTAAACAAATGAAAGAATCTAACTACACCAACGGTTTTAATACATCGGCTTTTCCCCGATTTTGGATTTTGGTCACAACCCCCTCATAAACTCCTGAGTCTGGTTCCGGTTCAGCCTCAGGAGGCTCAGCTTCTGGCGCTGTTACACCAGACACACTGCGGCTACCCTGTACTCCAGGATGACAGCGTGAGCCGAAGCCCTGAAATAAGTTTCAAAAACACACAATCACAGATCACAGTGTCTCACACGGAGGCTCTGACAGCTACAGGGGCAACAACCCAGGGACGAGATGGGATGGATCACTTTTACCAGATCACACAGCCGGCAACTTCCTCCTCTCGGTCTCTTTGTGTACGTGTGTTATTGCTCCCTGCAGTTGTGTGTCTTCTGTCTGGCAAACTCGGGTGGCAATGTAATCGGAGCAAATTGCCTTTTCTAGGGGTCTAATCATAGGGTTTATTTCAGAGAGATTGTACTGAGTTACAGAGGCTGACGCCTGTCAAGCTTTGAAATGTTCTCAAATCTTACAGAACAGGACAAAAGAGCTAATGTTAGCCAATATTAGCTTTTTGTATTTTTAGACACCTGCTGTGCATTGTTACAGCTGAGTAGTAGTAGTTACAGCTAAGTGAAGGTACTCAGCTATATTCCAGTTTTAATAGCTAAGATAATAAGAACCCCTGTGCTTTACCCTTAAACGATTCATATCAAAGTTTTGTGGTTTTCTCCAGTTCCAGACAGCTCCTACGTGGAGATTAGCATGTGCGCTTCCTAGTTTCAGAAACTAATCAAAGATGTGATCAGGATCCCAGAAAGAGGAAGAAACAACAGTAATCTACCTCTGATTAGAAATGAGTGGGAACTGTGTGTCACAAATACCTGAAATCCTGAGAAATAAAGCCCTGATGAATCACCTCTCTGATTAAAAGAAGACATCATCAATCACCCACAAACCCTCTGATACCGAGCTGAGAGTCAGAAACCAATAAGCAGCCGACTGGGCGGATTTGTCTTCGATACAGAATCACTTTATTACAAATGTCCGTCCTCCTTCCAGGGAGACTTTTTTTTTTTTTTTTTTTTTGCACTTGAGAGATTTAAAGATGAGTTTCTGAGTGAGCACAGAGCTCAGGCTGCTTTCTCAACAGGCTCTCGTCAGGAATTATCCACAGATATTGGCCCCCGTGTTGTGCGGCGAGTTATTTTCTTCATCATGTAGTGTTTTATTATTTCCATCCCATATCATTGGCATCTATTCCCAAAAGCAAACCTGCATTCTGCATTAGAAAATCTGTCTGTCTGGGCCTGTTGGCTGAAAACAGACCTGCTGCTCTCCTTTGATTCGATTGGTTTTTGCTTCCATTGAAACAGCATTGGGGGCGACCCCATAGCCAAATGGCGTGCGTGTATAGCATTTGGGCAGATGCATTTTAAGCAGGAGCTCCCGTTGCAACTCTCTCCTGCATGCCACTCCCCATTTCCTGTCTCTCTATACTACACTGCCAAATATAAAGGTGTAGAGATAACTTGCCGAATCTTACGCTCGGCGCAAAACCCAAGGGTCTTTGCTCATTTTGAAAACCAACACAGTTTTCAGCTGAGAGCCAATGGGCTGGTCTTTCTCAACTGGCCTTAAATGAAGGTGTGATCAAGTTTATTGTTGATGCGATTGATTGACTAAAATCAGTAGACTTTCTGAATAGCATGTTGTCCCTTTCCTAGACAGGGTTATTTGTTTTATTTCAAACATTATTTTATTACACACACACACACACACGCACATGCATACAATCCCTACACATATATTTTTTTTATCTGCAGGAACTAAAATTTATATGCTGTTTTTTTTTTTTTTTTTTTTTAAATATATGCATATTATTTCCTCCCACTTAGTTATTTAACACGATTATATATTCATATATTTTACAGGGGCGGCACGGTGGTGCGGTGGTTAGCACTGCTGGCTCACAGTGTGGAGTTTGGATCTTCTCCCTGTTCCTGTGTGGGTTCTCTCCGGGTTCTCCGGCTTCCTCCCACAGTCCAAAGAAATGCACGAAGGCGTGAGCATGGGCGTGAATGGTTGTTTGTCTCTGTATGTCTCAATGTGTGGACCCTGCCATAGGCTGGCAACCTGTCCAAGGTGAACCCCGCCCTCGCCCAATTGTCCCAATTGGCTCCAAGTTGATGTGATTGCCTCTTGCTAGCATTAGATGATGTCTATAAAATGCCGATTTAGTGTCTGGTTGCTGTAAATAAAGTGACAATTTGCACTGTGTTAAGCTGAGCATCATAAAATAGACTGTGTTCTTTTAGAAACACCATGATTCTTCTGTCAGTCACTGCAGTTCACGGCTCCAAGGTTTATCGTCAAGTTTCCAACCTCTTCTGACTTAGAAATTTTTGGGTTTATATATTTTTGGCTTCGGGGTCATCAATACTTTCATCAGAGAGCCCACCGCCCACCCCAACCCCCTTCCCGCCCTGGGCTCCTGCCACAGTAATATCCAGTATAATGAGTCTTTGCCAAGCAAACAGACCCGCAACAATATTGAGAGCTTCTTTTCTGTCCACAGACATTATTTCCCAGGGGAAAATGGAAATTAAAAAAAAAAGAAAAGAAAAGAAATTCATCCATTTCATCCATCAACATTGACCCACATCAGCCACAAAAAACAACAGCCAGAGCTGCCCCTCCGCCCCCGAGCCTCATAACCCTCCATTAAGTTCTCGCAATCAGCCCCTCTGACACAGTTCATACACAGTCGGATAAAGTCTGGGAAATAATCCTATACGAACACGGTGACATCACATTTCTCCGCCGGGATGATTCATCGAAACCCCGGGCTACACGTCAAGTGGGATCTCGTCGCCGCTGTCTTGTGTCGACTTTGCCAGCAGCATCTTCAAACATGACGCTAATTAAGCGGCAACATGACCTTTGGCGCCCCCCCCCCCCAGGGCAGCAACCTAAACGAGACAGGGAAGAGGAAGAGGAGGGAAGAAATAGAGAGCTCACGTTCTCCTGTGACAGCGAGAGAAACATTTCCCCCCTTTCTTAATCTATCTAAAACTCCTGTTCATCTTCCTGCAGCGGAGGGAAAAAAGTGTCATAATGGTGTCATCACTTCTGAGGAGGATCATTACCTTTGTCTTCTACTCAGTTTCACTTAAACCTAGTCATAAATACTGTACATTTAAACTGAATGTGATGTAGACTCTTAGATAGTTCAGTATTTATGTTTACATTTCTCCTCCACTACATTTGAGAAGGACTAATTTGACTATTCAATTTATACTGTTATTCAGATTCATTATTAAGATGCCTCCAATTTTTCAAAGTGCTCTTGTAATGGGAAAGCCCTGTTTTAAAATGACATTTTTTTAAATGAATTTTGTTACAGGTATATTTCAGAGTGCAAATGTTTGTATTGTGAGTCGTGTCTCGTAACTGGCCAAGGAACTACAGATGGGAATTTGTTTCCAACTAACTCTGGTACAAACTGGATATAATGAGTTAGAAGCTAAAAAATAGAAATGAATAAGAATAATAATTAGAAGAAAAATAATTAGATCCTCAGCAACCAGTTGCTGCATTTAGTATCAAAATCACACAGATTCTCCCCAGAGTGGTAACTCAATTAAACCAGAACCCAGATGTTAAACAGCACGCACAGCTGGAATCGGCTCAACTTCCTGTTTGTAATGGCAGCAGTTTGTTCACTGTGGGTCGAATTTACACCTCATATAAAAAAGCTGCTGCTCTCTTTGTCGTCATGGCTGCAGCAACAGCGAATGGTCATGGATAACAGAAACAACGTAAATCGCTACTTTCGCGTGGGAATCGAACGCCGCTGACCTGTGTCATTCACTCATCCATCCTCCCCGACCTCCTCCTGACGTGGACTTTGTCGCTCTATAAACTACGTCGCCGCATCCCTTTCCCTTTGCTCCTGTCGTCACCGCTACGACCGCTAGATGTCGCCGAGCGACAGAACCTGGCGATGGGGTCATAGTAACCTGCTGACAGACGACCTGTGGGCCACACCTCCCTCCAGCAGGTGTCCCTCAAAGTCTTTTTCTGCTGGGGTTCATTGAAATCTTTCTCTCTAGCAGAACGTTTTCCACTAATCCCACCTGTGGAACCATTTGCTCCATTTGCCTCTGACTGTAACACATGCGGGATCTAGGGGCTTTGGCTCCCGAGTGATTGACAGACTCCACCAAAAACAGCAATCAAAACAATGGGTGATGTCAACGCTCTTATCGGTCCATTTATTTGCATTTTTATAAATGTTTCTTATAGGTTTTACATACAGGTAGAAAACGCTCAGAGACTGAGGTAATTGAAACCAGAAGAAACCATATTTGGAGGAGAAGGTGGAGCTGACCTGCTCTGTACTCTATCCTGATTGGGTGCTACAGTCTGTCAATCGCACAATAGCCACGCCCCCTATCAAATATCCTGCTTTGTGGTCTATTTTCCTCTAAATGTATCATCATTTAAAAAATGAACATCATGTTGTGTTGAAGACTTGAAACTAGAGACTGAGACCATAAACTCATTAGGAAAACGTTTACTGAGCTAATAAATCAAGGGAGAAGTAGGGACATTTTCCCATAGACTTCAATACAATCTGACTTCTTTGAAAAGAGACTAGAGTCTATGTCCACTTTTATATATAGTCTAAAGTTACCACACACCAGCCAGCCAATCACAGAAGAGTGTTTTCCGTGGCCGTGGAGTAAAATTAAATGAATCTCGTTTTGTCATGATAGAGACATCATGACGACGAATTTCTTTTTAATCTAAATGAGAGTAGAAGAAGAAGAGAGCCGCAACAGCCTGAGCTTCGTGTCAAGTCCGGTGAAACAATACAACACTTTCTACTTAGTGCAGCATCCAACAACTGACTGTCGTGTGAGTCACTGTGCTCATGACTCACATGCATGTTTCCACACTTTGCACATATAGCTGTCACACAGAATAAACACAAACACCAGCTCTGCGAGGGACACGCATTCACGCCTCAGCACCATGAGAGAGCGTTATGATGTTTGAGTCGGAGCTAAACACGCGTGCGACGTGAACGCAAAGCCTGACGAGTAGCTACAAAACACGCACTCGCTCTGATGTTTGTGACGCTCGTCTTCAAACGTGCAGGAGGCTCAGCGAGTTCCCTTGAGGGGTTGGAGTGCGGAAGGTGGGCATCAACGCGCGATGAACGGCGGCTTGGAGGAGCTTGCGGCATTGTCACTCCCCTGCTCCGTTTCACCACATCTCCTGTCTTCCTCTGCCATCCACATAGATTCACTAAAGAGCAGTCATGAACACAAGGTTGAAAAGGTTTCCTATTGTGAATGCACTCGATACAAAATAAGAGATAATCGGTTGCAGCGATATTATAGTTTGCACCAAGAGGCAACTTGTTGGTTTGTGAAGTGGCGTTTTGAATCCTTTATATTGTAATTTGGACGTGGAGCTGAGGACGAGCGAGGAGGTGGATCTGACCTGTTCTGTGCCTTCTCCGTCTGTCAATCACACAGTAGCCACACCCCTTAATGCATACCCTGCTTTGTGGTCGATTTTCCTCTAAATGGGTCCATCTTTTAAAAAGTGAACATCATGTTGTATTGAAGACTTGAAGCTAGAGACTGAGACCATAAACCCACGAGGAAAATGTTTACAGCTAATAAATCAAGGGAGAAGTAGGGACATTTTCCCATAGACTTCAATACAACCTGACTTCTTTTTGCAGCAAGTGGAGTTTCCCCCCTGTTGGTCATTAGATAGATGCAGGTTTAAGGCTCTTCAGCACTGGCTTCACTTTTCAGACCCAGAGTCTGAGGGACTTGAGCAGCTTTGAGCTTTCAAACCCATTAATTGGTAAAAGGCTCTTCGTTTCATGCTGGTGCTCAGGTTTTCTCCAGACTCAGAAAAATAAACTGAAACGGTCCATTAATGACCAAATTGTCCCATACAATGGCCTAATTCACTGTTTCAACCTGTTTCTCCGACACTCTTTCAAATGGACAATAAAGTTTTTTCTGACTCTGTCTGGTTTCGTCGCCGTCCCTGACCACCCCGGATTTTACAGGAATGTTTCACAGACTTGTTTCCCCATAAATCCAGTGATGGTGCAGACGTCACTCATTTGATTAAAGATTTCAAGGACGGGTGGTTAATTTCAGTGTAACTTCAGGGACAGACGCTGCCCGTCGCTGGCTTTTACAGGCTGCCTCCTGCTGCCTTCACAGTTGGAAGCAGCGCAGACAACCGCAGAGGTTGAGGGGCGCTTTCACATCCCCTCAACATCTGGCCAGAACCTCTGTTAAACTTTGGGTAATGTGCTTCCAGTCCATCTTAACCTTCTTGGCTCCATTTAGACTCGGATTATTTGAAATAGTCGTGAAGAGCGGGGGCCAGTTTCACAAAGTTTGTTTTTGTATTTTTGACCATTTTATGCCTTTTTAGTCAGGCTTCAATAAAACAGCTGACAATTTGAATTCATCCATTGCACAAAGTAGTTTAGTTCTCGACTGTTTTTTTTAATCTTTTTTTTTTTTTTTTTTACTTTTTAGAAGTTTTTCAAGCATTATATTGGCAAAACATTACAACACAAGAAGCAAGAAAGGGAGGGAAAAAGAAAAAAGGGGGGCTGCACTTCTTGAGTTCATCCATGTTTTCCCTTTTTTCCTGTCAAGAATAAGAAGATTGGGATCTGTCTTTGAATGAAGTCATTTTTTTTTCCTGTTTTGTATGAAGGTCTCTGCTCGAGCTCTTAAACCAGACTATGGTACAACTGTATTCTGTCCAATGACCATCAGGGGGCGACTCCAATCCAAAAAAGACAGATTTTCTGAATTGAAATCTATGTGAAAATGTCCCTAGTTCTCTCTCTCTTATTAGCTCAGTCAATGTTTCCCCAATGAGTTAATGGTCTCAGTCTCTAGTTTCAAGTCTTCAATAGAACGTGATATTTAGTTATTTTTTCCGATGATGGTCCATTTAGAGGAAGATAGACCATAAAGCAGGGGATGAATCCTGCCAGAGAAAGTACAAAGCAGGTCAGATCCACCCCTCACTCCTCTTCAGCTCCACCTTCTCCTCCAAATATGGTTTCTACTGGTTTCAAAAAACCAAGATGGCGAACGGGCAAATTACAAACTGGAGGCTTCAATATGGCAGCTCACAAACCAATGAGTGACGTCACGGCGGGTTGACCTGGATATAGGATGACTTCAATAAGTATCTTTTACAGAAATCAAATCTGCACAAGAAACAGTAAGTAAGTAACTGTTCTGCTGTCTCTGACAAATATAACATTGTGGGGCATTTGGGGCATGTTACTGTTGTTGTTGGGGCAAATTAGTTAGAAAGCTAATTAACTTGTGAATGAATAGCAACTGTCAATGAAGTTTAAAGCACAGCTGGAAAATAATGGATGAGCAGTTTCAGCTTTTGAACGATCCTCCTCCTTCAGTCATATATCGTTTCTTGTCCCTTTCAGTTTCCATCCCTCACACCATCCTCTCCTTCTCTGTCATTGTCGTCTGTTTCCTTTCATCCATCCTCATCTCTTCCTCCTACTTCCTCTCTATTCCTTGCTTCCTCTTGTCTATCTCCCTCCTCCTCCTCTTTCACTCTGTCATTTATTACAGCTGAGAGAGTCTTTCAATCATGGCAGTGATATAATATTTCCGTGGTCATCTGAATGAAATGACTCTGGCAGAGTCGAACATCCTCAGGTTTCCTCCTGATGAGAAGAAAAATGTCTTGGAAGCCAAAACACAGAGCAGAGAATCCGATAGATCAAACTCTGCAGGACTTGGCCAACTTTCAAACACCCGTCTGAGATCGATCGCCGCGGTCTGTCGCTCTAATTGAAAGCTCCCAAAGGTTGAAGCCAGGACAGCGGAAACCCAAACATGTGAACCGACACAACTCGGCCGCAGAGGAGGGCGGCTACTGGCCAGAGTCCAGTCGGGGCTGCGTTCAACCTCGGCAGAAGGAAGCTGTACTGGCAGTGCTCCGCCAGTGACGGCATGCTCTTCCTTCTTAATCCACATTTTAACCATTCAGCTTCTGTCTGCTCCCGTGTTCCAGAGGAGATCCCTGCCTTCTCGCGTCTGAAAATCTCTTCAGAGGATCCCAGGAAGCTGGTACAGCCTCCAGGAAACCAGGCTGTCTGATAAACACTTTGTTCGCTCTGCGGCGGCTCATCTCTTCCTCCCTTCATGCTGCTGCTGCCGAGCTGCTGAGTTCATTTTAAAATCCTGACGCTCACTTCCAGGTGTAACACGGTGAAGGCCTTGAATATATTACTGAACTACTCTTTTCTTATCTGAATGTGAAAGCTGTAAAGTCCTCTCACCAAGTGTAGCCGGTTGTCCTTGGATGAGGCTGAATCCACAGACGTGTTTTTTATGTGATATTTTCATATTTTTGTGACATAAGCCCATTTTCCACTGGTCAAAAAAAAAAAAAACATGCTAATGTAACGCTTTTTATTACAGCAATGGAAAAGGCTACAATCTCCATCCATTATCTGTAATGCTGCAGGGTCGCAGCGGGGCTGGAGCCAATCCCAGCTGACATTGGGCAGGGTACATCCTGGACAGGCTGCCAGTCTATTGCAGGGCCGACATATTGAGACAAACCTGCCCTGGGGGCAATTTAGAGTCACTGATTAACCTAAACGTGCATGTCTTTGGACTGTGGGACAAAGCTGGAGAACCTCGGGGGAACATACAGCATACAACAAACTCCGCACCCAACAGCATTAACGTGATCCATTTTTAGCCACTTAGGGATCAGAGAACTCAGACGCCCCTGATACACTAGCACGTAATAACCCTAACACATTAGCCACATTAACATTTGCAATTTCACATTTAACACACACACACACACACACACAGCATGATGGTCATCTCAAGATGGCAGCTGGAACCGCAGAACCTGAACCAGATGTATCAAGAAACCAAAACTAGGATCTAAATTAGGCTAAAAAAAAACCCTAGAGCTGCAGAGATTATGCAAATTTGTGTGATTTTTGTCACAACAAACTACCATCTTCTTGCATCACACACAGCTGTTGATCCATTAGCAGTATTTTTTAAGTCCCTTTAATCAGGAAAAAGTAACAAAACATTCGTCTGATTTCTAGGCGGCAGCAACATGGCCTCTAGGCGCAATGATGATGAATGCATGGAGACAAGGTAACGGAAAATGTAGCCTGTTTATGCCATAGCCTTAAATTCACGGCAGCTCTTTATTTAATCTCTTGTTGATTAAAGATATTACAGCCTCGTGGCTTGGGAAGAAATGTGTGACTTTTTAATTCTGTACCAAAGACTTTCCATTTAATAAAAAACCATTATTAACATGAGCAACTTTAACGAGCTTGTTGATCCCAGCAGTTTTGTTATGAACCAGAGTAGTGGTACTTCCAGGAAAATACAAAGAAAGTACTGAGTCAGCCTCCTACAAACTACATTTATTTAAAAATGCATGAATTATGATTATAAAAGCAGGGTAATTTTCATATTGCTCTCTGTGGTGACTAGATATGCTCTCATTCTGCCGGAGCCGTGGAGCTGATAACGCCTCGCAGTTGGATGATAAGAGTTAGCAGAGATACCGACGCTAAGTACAGCTCATCCCCTCTGCTATATGACGCCCTGCCCTGAGGAATAATGTGCTGTTGTTAATGTAAATATGCATTATGTAAACTCGCGGGGGTTACCGTTTGGATTCATTAATCTTCCATTAGCATGATGGTTATTAATTTTCATTTATAGATGCACAAAAAGAGACTTCTGCAGCCAATTTATCAGCTTGAACCAGGAGGTGAGATAAGTGCTCAGACCTTCAAAAACTACATTAAAGGACCAAATTTTTGTGTTTTTTTTTTTTTTTTTCCAAGCAGCAGTTTTCAGATTTACTCTCTTTCTGATAACACATTAAAAAAATGAACATGTATTTAAAAGACTGGTTTTACACATGAAGATGAGTTAACTGGTCATGGTAATATTTATAGGATATTTATTGTTCCTTCTTATCCTGTGATGTTTGTTTGCTTAAACTAATATTTAAAATTATTATTATTAGTAGTAATAATATTAGTATTAATTATTAAATATTATTATGTATGTCTATATCTAATCCAGTCCAAAACTGATTGCTTCACTGACCTGATCTGAAACAAATAGAAAAATGATGATGATGACCCTCCTCTGTTAGCATAGCTAGTGGTTAAAAACATCACAGGGTATCTGACATTTTCATTTCTTTCATCATTTCATGACATTTTCATGTCATTTTCATCATGGACCATAGAAATCAGCCAGGAATCAAACCAGGAACAAAACAATCACACCAGGAAGTTAAACGGGAACAGAACAGAGTTAAGTTGATGTGCAACAAACACGATGCAGTTATGGATACCAGTGAAAATATAATTTTTTTGTTATTCTCCGAAACTTTGTAAGGTCATGGAGTCTTTTTTATTTCTTTTAATTTTCAGTCCAAAGATCAAACATATCAGTGCTATTATCGGAGGTCAATGCACATCAGACAGGTTGTGAACTTCAAAGGCTTCTCTGTCTTAGCTTTGGCACAGAGGACGCACAGTGTCTGCCAAGAGTTCGTCCAGGGACGGGAGGGAGTGATGTCAGCGGTCGCTGTCAGCGGCTGTGAGCTCGGCATGGCGCCCAAATCTGCTCAGATCAGCGCCAAGATTGGACTGTTTTCCATCACACCCCCTCACGTATCAACGTGGTTCAGTTTAAACGTTAGTTTGTGCTGCTGGCTTACAGACTGAGGTGAACCGCGGCCGCCGGGTCGTTTGTTTACATCATTAGAGACGCGTGATAGGCTCTGAGCAGCAGCAGGAGGGCGGGGGGCCCGTCCTGAGCGTCTGTGCTGGAGAAAACCTCCTGAAGATGATTCACCTCTGTGTGAGGATGTGGGAAAAGGATATTATTACACACATATTTCCTCACCTTTTACTTCCAGCATGTTGTCTAAGAACAGCATTAGTGACTGCAACAGTTCAACTGTCAGAATATCCCACCATGCATTGCTCTCACCTCTCTCCTCTCATTGAGCATCATTTTTTTTATTCATGAGCTGAAACTCAGTGTAAAGTTCTTGCAGATTCAGCTAATAATTCTGTGGAGGTTCTTCGTTACCACAGACTCCTTTCACATTGTCAGCTTTGTCATCTCATACAATGGTATTATTATAAAAATATTTTTTATAGCTGCTTTAATATTGGATTTTAAGTTATTGTAACAGTCAACAACAAGATTTCCCAAATCCTCTGAAAACTGATGAAGATGAAAGATGAAGCCCTCAATAAAATAAAAGATTAAAGGTTGGATTGATGCGCTTTTATTTATTTATTTTTCTTATTATAAAGCAGGTATTATTACTGTGAAAGTATCAAAGGTCTCAGTCCACAGAGAAATGCTCACAGCCTGTATTCAGAATCTGAGCCTTAAAACCAGCCGTCCGGACTTCTGGGACTTTGTGATGTCACAACAAAGCAGTCACGGGCCCACAGTCACACCTCCAAGTCTCGCCCACCTGGACCCACCAGCGAACCTGACAGGATTTGGTTTCTATGAGTGTTTTACCTTAAATCTGCTATATTTACTGTTTGACCGCTCACAAGCCGGCCAATCAGAAGAGATGCTCCCTTCTGATTGGCTCTCCAGAGCTCCAAAGAAAAGCCTGAGGAAGGAGATATAAAACTATACTGAGATGGTGTTTGGTTCTTAAAACTACTAATTTATCTTCTTATGGATACCAACAGTGTAAAATATGGGACCTTTAATTTTGAAGATGACATAACACCTTCAGTTCTTGTCACTTCCTGTCGTGCTCTGGATCCAGTTTGTTTCCCTCTCTCTTCCTCCTCTGCCTCTCTGACCCGACTTTATCACAGGGTTTTTTTTTGTTTTTTTTTTTTTTTTTTGGGGGGGGGGGTTTTTTTGGGTAGTGTGCTGTGGCCAAGGTGGGCAGTTGGCAGCACGGCTGTGAGCCCCACCTCCGCTTCCGTCTGATTAAATCATAGCTGTAGTGGCAAGATGGGTCCCACAGAGTCCGGTGCAGAATTATTAACCTTTGCTGTCGGAAAGACGTCTCTCTCTCTCTGCAGGCCTGCGGTGAGACAACCGGCCAAGATGGACGCCCCGGTTCACACCACAGGCCTGTGTATGCGAGAGTGTGTGAGATGAAGCAGAGGCGGGACGGTCAGCTCGCCACTCAGAATAAAGTCATCCATCCCTGAAGGTGTCTGAGCAGCTCACTCCACGCTGCCGCTCACGCCCCCGTTCTCACAGATCAGAGATGAGACACCGAGCACTAAATAATTCAACAAAGAAACTATCAGCGACGCAAGAAACCATGATAATTCACAGCTCACAAGGAGTCATATTTATTCTGGGATGATCTGAGAGGCAGATGAGATTTAAATTCAGCGGATGACTTCATTATAAACTCACATGAGAACTGATGGATGCTAACCTCCACTAAATGAAGAGAGGGCCACCGACAACTTGAGTGCACCGATGCACATCATATGACGCGGCCCGCTCACTGCAACATTTATGCAGCGCAACCTGTGCAACAGGACAGTGTGTTGAAATGGACTCCATAGGGTACCTAGAAGGGTTTCTGCTGCTGGTGGCCTTCATAAGCCACCTCCACTAAGATTTATATCTTATCTATGTTTGCTCTTCTGCTTATATTCCCATTTCATATCATCCTTCTCCATGAGTGGCCTAACTACTGTTACTTATTGTTGAAGCACAGACGGTTTCTGGCACAACTTCACCTCCTTCCAAGGTGGATGGAGAGAGAGAAAAAAAGAGTCTGAAGAGCTAAAAACTCCAGCAACATTCACATTAAACAGAACAACTCTATTGTTAAAACCCATGTGTCCCTGAAAGAGCACATCACTGAGCACTGAAGTTCTCTGATGAGAAATTATATAACCAGTCCTGTTACAAGACATTTCAGTCAAAAGCATTTTCGTTTCAGCATTTTTTATTTTTTATTTCCAAGAGGCAAGAACGAGGACTTAATGAGATTTTATAGTGGTCCCTTAATATTGCTCAATTACACCGACTTGAATGCTTTTCTCTAATTTTGTGATTACTTCCTTTTATGTTGCATCTTGTTGCCTCTTTCTATGTGTAGCTCTTAATTGAATTTCTTCGATGTGAAGAGTTTTTGGGTGGATGATGCCACATCGAATGGGCACATTGGGCACAATCAGGTTTTGCACCTGATTTGCACCTTCCTAGGTTATGAATGAGTCATGTCCTCCATTGAACCTTCCCCTCATCTCTCCACCAGTCTTAGACATCGATTGACTCATCTTTGTAGAAGCCACACTGGCGGATCAGTGTTTGTGTTTGTGCTGTCACATACTCACCCCTTTTTAAATGATGCTTGTAATGTGTGTTGGTGATGATGCCGGCCACTAAAATGAATAAATGAACGTTGTTTTTCTGAGTGTTTCTGAGTTTTGACCTCCACAGCAACTGTTGTTCAAGTTGCTGTCAGATGTCCATTCTGTTTAATCACCTTTGCTGCGCAGGGGGTTTGTTTGTTTTTTACCTCTGTGCAGCAGGAGTGAGGTGGAGGCTGCTCTGTGCTTAGGAGAGAAAACAATGACAGGCGAAACGAGATGATGTGAGAAAGTATGAGAAAGCCCAGCCATGAGTGTCCAGTCCAATGAGTGAACTGGACTCAGCGATGAACTGATTAGATTGTGATGGATCAAGGTCAAAGGCCAAAGTTTATAAACCCTCATATTCTTATGAACGCGATCCATAAAGAATGCACCAGGGACTTTCAATACATTCGGCATAAACATTGATTTGGACTCAAACACAAAATGATTAAAATTTCGTGCTCAAAAGGTCAAAGGTCGAGGAAATCGGGGCCTCACACAACACGTTTGGCCATAACTCACAATTTCACACACTAATTATGACACACTGGTCAATTATCACTCAAATGTCAATAATGACAAAATAGAATGAGTGCATTTTATACAAAGGTCAAAGGCCAACTTGACTACGACACCTTAACGCTCTGCAAAGACGCCTCTGACCATTACTCAACTCTGTAACTCAGGAAGGAGAGATTACGACAATATTTCCTGCTGGTCGGTGAAGGCCGTTGTGTTTTATCACTAGTTTTCTCTGTTGTGTCTCTTTACCCTCGAACCCCTGAATTTATTAGTTTAGTTATAACGCGAACGACAAACAATGTTTTTGGCATTTCAGGCTAAACTTCGAGGCGTAACAATTCCTCTTTCTGGAACCTTTTATTCATGAGGCACCAGGCATTAGCAGTTATATTTCAGCCATCTCGTTTGTTGTCGTGCCCTTCCTGTTACGAGGAAACCTTCTGACAGGGCAAAGATGCTGCTTTGAACGGAGCCATTAAACCACAGTCAGCTGTATATTTACCATAGTAATAAACTGTGGCAGAATGTTTTCTGACTGATTCGACTCTCTCAGTGAAACCAGCAACTCCGCCGCTAATGTGGCTCAGACCTGACTTGTTGCAGGGTTGTAATTAGCCTATTAACAGTTAACAGGCAGATATTTTTCTCTGCGAAGGCCACAGTGAAAACATTTAGTCTGCAACTGCTGGAACAGACTGGAATAATCAGCCCTGGTTTACACTGATAATTGCCTGTTATACAATAAGAAGGACAGAGTGGAGGCATTGTTTGTGACACTTTGACACACACACACACACACACACACACACACACACACATATAGCTGCAGATGAACCGACAGCCTACGCCGAAGGACGAGCCAGCAGAGATCAGGTCCCTGCTGCAGGGATCCAGGTTCCCAGAAACCAATTAGATAATGAATGAAGCTCCGGGCTTAACGAGACCCCGAGCGTGTTCCGACAGCTGGCTGACGGGTTGACAGGTAATGTGGAGGGCCTGGCGATAACGAGGTCGCTCTGCGATTGCGACAATTCGATTTGTGGTTTAACCTCCTGAACCCTGAATTTTCTTTTTTCCCTTAAATGTCTTTGTTGTAATAAACATTTCAAGCTGCAAAGCATCACGCATTCAGTGTGTTTTTTTCAGTCTTTTCATTTGAAAACTTTAGCCAAGTTTCAATTACAGGCACGTACACATTAACAAATGGATACAGATCCAGTCTTGTGAAAATATTGTGGATGTGTGCAACCCCCAAACCTCGGCCTTATATAGTTCATATTTTTGGAAAATGTCCACTGCAGCTTAAAATAAAGTTCTGTGAGTTTGAACAATGTTTGACCTTAGAGCATAAGGTTGTTGAGAGGGATGACTCACTGGTGGCTCAAAGTTTCTTTTCTTGGCTGAGCCAGTAAGGAATCATCAATTTATGTAGCTTAAAACTCTATGAACTTAAGACACAAGTTGGTTCATTTGACTTATTTTCAGTTACCAGTAAAGGTAAAGTATATTTAAATTTTCTTTAGCTGCCTGTTGACAAAGATTGTAAGGTAACAGGAAGTATAACCATGACGGCGAGAGCTTTGAGGGGCCCTGCGTTGTCGGCACCACACAGGTGGATCGGGGGTCTCCACGTATAGGACGTCAGCGCTGTCTGCACTAAAGTGTATTCAAGCTGCATCTCCATCACTTCTGGCAGGTTTTTTGAAAACCAATCCTGTTTCTGTGTCTGAGCAGAGGGCGGTGAACAAATTCAATCCGTTATCATCCTCCTCGTTACTGTCGGGGCTGTGGATCGGGGTTGTGGAGTGATGTATGTCTGTGTGTGTGTGTGTGTTTCACTGTAGAAGGAAATGGCGAGGAAGACAACGGATGAAGCTGTAAGGTGAGCAATGGGAGCAAGAGGGAGGACTCAGGTGGCGGGCTGATGCATGATGGGAGTGACGGCAGCTCAGGTGGGAGTTAATTCGGTGTCAAATGAGACAAAGAGATAGGTGGAGGGGCAGAGGGGGAGAGGGGTTATATAGAGTCCTGCATCAGTACTGCAGCTGAGCCCCTGTGATACCTCTGCACATAGATCACACTGACAGGTCAGACCGAGTCTGTGCACAGCCACAAAAAAATGGAAGCGCTGAAGGAAAGCAGCTTCACCACATCATACCGTATCAAAGTCTTTCTCTGCAATACATAGAAAATACCACAAATAGTCAAGAAAGCGACCCCTATTATTGATTTATAATACAGTTCTATATTAAACTACAGCTTTCACAGTTACATCACCAGTGTGACAGAACCACAAGCAACTGTTCACAGAGCTGAGGCCCTCCAACATGGCTGCCAGCCGGAAGCTGAAAGGTTTCTATTTCTGAAAGTGGGTCAAACGGCTGTGTTTTATAAAACCAGGAGATCAACAGGAGTGCTCATGTTCACGCAATCCATTCATTCACGACGCTATCCCTATATATATTTGTGTATGTGTGTCTTTGCTCTTCTGTCTTTCTGAGGACCTATTCTAGTGAGTTCGCAGTGAGATTTTGTTTTGTCAGGTTAGGGGATGCATTATCTCAGTGAAGATCCTTATTAATGTAGATGTACAGTTGCTTGCGTCTAAGTAACAGTAAGTAAAAATGCATGAATTTAATAAAATTCAAGGTTTAATCCAAGTCATCTGATTTGATTGAAGGATTGACATAAGCCTTTTTATTTTTTTTATGTACTTGCCTGCCTCCATCATCTTATCAAAATATTCATATTGCAATCCATCAGTGCAGAACAGATTGATGCACTCGGCTTTATTTTTTTCAGCAATGTCCACATGATGTTTTTTTTTATAGCTTTGCTGAGTGATCCTGTAGGCTATTGTTGGACTTTTTGTTTAGGCCTTCTTCTTCTGGATGTTTCTAGTGGAAATTGTTGGCTTCCGAAAGCCCCCAAAGTTTCATGAGAGGTCATGAGGATATTCCTTAGGTAAAAAGACTCTAAAATGTTTTTAAAAAGTTTTAAAGATTGCAAAAGGTTTGCAAAAGCTCTTGACGTTTCCTGAGACTCATGACAGTTTATGACTAAAAAAAGTCCTTGAGGTTTTTGAAAGGTGTCTGAATGTCCAAAAGAAACAAGGAAGGAGGGAAGTTGTTCGAAGTAACAGGGTATATAAATATCTTGTGACATCTCTTGAGGGTAAGGCAGCTTGAGATTAACAGGTAGAGGCACAGTCATGCAGTTTTGTCTTTACCAAACTTCCAAACTCTTCAATTTGGACAGTGACCAAGAGAATCAGGTCAAAGGATCAGTCTGCTGCTTTTCACATTGATGTGATCCAGTTTAGGTGCTTCAGCATCTGATGGGGGCACCTACCTGTGCATGATTTTCTGGGACTGTCCTCTGGAACAATGCTTTCAGGAGAGTCAGGTTGTACCGTGGAAACCAAGGCCCGGTACGCCTGCCGCCAAGGGGCACTTTAGGAGACACCAGTTGTTCAGGTTGGAGCACTGGTTGGTTTCTGGATAGGTGGAGCTGGGTGGACACCTCAAGAACACAGTGGACTAGTTGAATATCCCATCTTTCCCCAAGACATCTCAGGATCCCTGAAGAATCAGCACATTTCTAAAACACTTGAAAGTGTTTGGGCTACAGTGGAGTTTTATTTTTGTCATCCTGCACTAAAAGTACTGTCTGTTTTCTCAAAGATAGTACGAGGTGACTGACAGTCACAGCTCTTCAAGGCTCGGACTCTCCTGATTAGATATTTCTTACGATGAACAAACGTGTCTACAAAACATCTGGTTCTTAAATAGCCAAAGCTACAAACCCATCGACATAATAAACTGATGGGGATGAATATAGTAGAACTGGTTGGGGACCGTCCAATCACTTTTGCCTAAGATTTTGATGAGTTGGCTGCGAATGGTGAAGTGGGACACGTCTTTGCGTTTGTGTTGAGCCACACTCACGGCATTATAAAAAGAAAACTTCAGAAGTCGTGAGTTTACCCAAAAGCCAAAATCACATCTGTAGCCGATGTTGCAGTTCTGCAAATCGCACAGTTTCTCATGATATTCTGCCTTTATCTTTCATCTTATATTTACTTTCCCCTGCTGCACTACCTCTACATACACTCGGACAGCTGGTTTTACATGTGAGGCCTGCAGTGCTGGTTGAAAGTGAACTATGGGGAGATGAATAGAAGGGGAGTGTGTGTAGCAGACAGACTGATGGTGCAGTCATGCAGTAAATGATGTTGGTTTAAGGCATCATACCGCGGTAGATTGCCACCTCCTCCTGCCTACGCTCACACACACACATTCACACTTAACACACAGCCGCCTCTTAATGATAATGCTCTTTAAATGGCTTTATTGATTTTAATGTAGCCTACCACACATATATTTTATGAAAGTCAATACGGTAAGAGGGCCACCTCCCTAATGTAAATAGCCGGTTGGAAGTCTATTAGAATGGTTATAGATGGAGGAGTGGTAATTACCTGCTGCTGTGCCGTGCTCGCTCGCTCGCTCTTTATCCAGCCGTGCCTCAGCCTGACACTTTAAAGGCACAATGGAGCGGAATATCGTGAGCTGGTGAATATGCGATGCAAATCAATGCCCACAGAGTCCATGTGCTTTTGATCAATACAGTGAGGAGAGTGAAAGTTTGGCCTGCATGTAGTTGGTCTGTAGCTTCTGTGTGCGAGGGGTCTCTCCACGTACCCGACGATAAGAGAAAAATTCATCTTTACACTCAGTTCAGTTCATTTTCATCTTTCATCATTGCTACTGAATCAACTTCAGCTGGACCACAACTGCTACCATCTTTTTGCTACTCGTATTCCTACTAATACAGCCAATGCATCTGCTACTAAGAGTAATATTTCTACTGTTACTACCACTGCTACTGTAACCGCAGTTTGTACAATGGCTGGAATGGCCCACAGTGCCTGGGTGCGAAGCCTGGGTAGCTCAGTCGGTAGAGCATCAGACTTTTCCTTAATTTCCCTCGGGATAAATAAAGTATCTATCTATCTCGATCTATCTATCCGTGGGTCAATGGAGCGAACCTTTGTCCTAGGCCTCTGTTGTAATTTAAACGCATATACCGTATATTCGGCTATATACCGTCACACGGGACTCTAGCGATGGATAAAATGTCTTTATATATATGACGTCTTATTGTTTGCATTAAAAAATAAATAATCATTTAGCTACATCACTACTGCCAGTGGTCGCACTACTGTTTCTGCTGCTGCTGGTTGTCACAGAAAGCTCAGTTCTTCCAGGAGCTTTAAGTCCAAGTGTTTCTTGAAGCACCTCAGATATATTATTAAGCTCATTGAGTACCCTATTGGGTATTCAGGGCACTAGTTGTTACAGTGCTGTACTACTAATAATGCTCTCCTCCATATCGACCACTGCACCTACTGTTAATCCTACTTCTGCTCCTGCCCCTGATATATATAGACTATAAAACTGGATGTAGACTCTGGGTCTGAAAAGTGAAACCAATGCTGAAGAGCCTTAAACCATCATTCTATGTAAAGTGCATGTGTAAGGGCGACTCCACGGGTTGTAAAAAGAAGTCAGATCATTTTGAAATCTATGGGAAAATGGCTCAGTAAATGTTTTTTTTCTCATGAGTTTATGGTCTCAGTCTCTAGTTTCTCAGTTTCTGGTTTAAAAAAAAACAAAAAAAAAACAAAAAAAAAAAACAAGTTGACTAAGTTACAAAGCAGAGGCTTCACAACCCAGTTCACAAACCATTGGGTGACGTCACTAGGGGCTCACACTTGTTATTACCATCACTCCCATGATTGCTACTGCTCATATTACTTCTACTGTCACTACTCCTACAGCTCACACTAGTACTAATATTGCTACTGCTGCACAGCTGCTCTTGCTGCTGCTAATCTTACCTTTACTGCTGGTTTTACTGCCTCTGTTACCACCTCGGTCACTCATATGACTACTCACATTATCAACACTGCTAGCATAGCTTCACAGTTACTACTCCTGTTGCTCCTACTGTTGCTGCTAATAATGATACTTCCATTGCTACAACCATTATCACGGTACTGGTACTACTCCTGCTACTAACACTGCCACTTCTACCACTGCTTCAACTGCTACTCCACCACTGCTGCGTTTGCTTTTCGTGCTGTGACTACTGCCGCTGTCAGTGCAGTGAGAGTTTAAAACGTGAGGAGCGTCTCCATTTGTGTGGAAAATAAGGAAAAGACTCATGCATCCAATTCATTTCATTTCATTTCATTTCTCTTCCTCTCCTCTCTCTCTTCTTCTCTCTGTCATTTCCTTTAACTCTCTCTTTCATTCCTCCTCCTCCTCTTCCTCGCTCCCAGCTCCACGACTGGGTGATGCCGCTTAATTGGCGACGACACTGAAACATGTCCTGTCCTGCTCTGCAGCCTCCTCTGCATAATTAAAACAAGAGCAACACTTCATCTCCACTGCAGCAGGAAGCAGATGAGAGAGCGGGCGAGAGACAGTGACAAGGAGAACAGAGAGAGAGAAAGGCAGTGGGGTGAAAGTATCCTCTGTTATATCTCTTCTTAAAACCTATTTTTGTAGGCCGGCTTTTATGTGATGGCTTTTATCCTATTATTTTTACAAATATATTATTTTTACCCTCTGTGTCTGTCCTTTTATCTCCCGCTGCCTCCTTCCTTTACTTTTTAAATTATCTCCACTTTGATGTTTGAGTTTGTTTGATTGTCGAAGCTCTTTGACAACTGTGAGTCTTTGAAGCGTGCCACAAATGAAGTTTATTATTAATATCATTGTTATCATTGCTAAGAGAGAGAGAGAGAGAGAGAAGAGAGAGAGAAGAGACTGACGTACGGCTACACGCTGAGCGGGTGAAGGATGAGAGAGCTCGGCCAGGAAATGGAGGGGTTGTCGTGGCAACAACACAGCCGGAGTGGACGACCTCTCCGTCCGAGGATGCTCCAAACAGAACCACACAAACAGCAAAGACCCACACACGAAAGATGCTGCTGCTCCTGTCAGACCTAATGCTCCTACACTACTTTACAGCTTGGACTGTTGGTCGGTGAATAAACTTTTATTGCTGTGTGCAAAACAAGAGAGGAAAAGTAAGAGATGTGGCTCTTTAGCGATTAGATGCCACCATATTTGAAAAAAAAGGGGGTGAGGTGGTGGTAAGAAGAAAATTAGATTAAATTAGAAAGTCTTTATTGTCAATAAATCTATACAATTAACATATAAAACCATCTAACATACAGCTGATTTCACCATTAGAGAGTCCATAAGTATTTATTAATTGCAACGATAACTGGGCCAACATTGGCTGGTTGCAGGAAATGCTTGAGATCAGCTGATCACAAGGAGGAAGTAGAAAGAGGCATACATTATGTTTACGACTAAAGTTATCGTGGCAGTCAAATACCTCAGGGCCCTAGACACTTATAAGGGCCCCAAAAAGCGGTATAGTATATCTATAAGGGCCTGTATTATCTCCTGCCTCGCCTACCTGTCCTGTAGAGGGGCCCCGTATCACAGTATACAAGAATATTCCTTAATAAATTGTTAAGCAGAAGGTGATTAGGGGCGCAGAGCTCATTTTTGCCCCAGGACCCCCCACAGCAAGTTAATCCAGCCATGATCATAATAATTTATACTCTAACAACTGTCATTAAACACAATTAATGAGACTAAACCGGAGGCAGTAAATCCAGTTAAGCACACTGAGAATAAACAAGTAAACAAAACAGAGCCTCAGCTGACGGCTTTCTGTTCTGAGCTCTGCAGCCACAGCCCAGCTGCTTGTGACGTAAACGCGCACACACACGCACGCACACGCACGCACACACACGCACACACACGGACCTTTGCAGGGCACGCCCTCGCTCTACCCAGCTGTCTAACCTGCAGCTGTAAAACGCGAGTTTTCCAGAAGAGCCATCGTCGTGCAGCACGTGGCGCCGTCACATCCCGAACATCGTGTCTGCGTCTCGTCTCATCCTGTTTGTCTGAAAAAAAAAAACAAAAAAAAATATCAGCAGGTAAACAAAATAAAACAAAAACCTGGTGACAAAAATCTCTGCCCCCCCTTTTTTTTCCTCCTGCGGGATAATTATTTATTGGCTCATGAGCCCCTCTTATTATTTTTCCTCTAATTATAAAATTCCTGGTGTTGTTGTCATTAGAACTGCGGACGTTTTTTTAGATTCACTCTCTTTCTGCAGCTCTTTCCTTTTTAATAGTCATAATCGCGGCAGCCTTTTCTAATCCTGAAAAAACCCCTAAACCCCTTTTTTTCACAAAAGAGGAGACGCACACCGAACTTGAGATTTGCCAGAGAACGTCCGTTTGATTGTTGTTCATTTCACTCACAGAAAATGTCAGGAACTCCTCAGGCTTCAACCTGCTGGTGCACAGAGAAGAGATGTTGATATTTTCAAGTGTTGACAAGGAGGTACAGGAGAGGAGGAAGAGGGGTGGTTGGTGCGAGGAGCGGGGAGGGAGGTGGGGGGCTGCCGCCGCCAACACAACACAACACTGCAAACATCTGTGTGGTGTCCAAGGCCAGAAACTGAAACCGAGACTAAAAGCCTCCACCACAAACTGTCGAGGGGAGCAGATGCCTCAGAGAAGCTTCCCGGTGACTGACAGTAATTTAAACAGCTCACAATATTATTGATTCACAAGGTTGATGCTCACTGTAGAAAATAAGGCCTCAGGACTCAAACAGGATATTGAGGACAGCTCCTGTCACGGCAGAAAAGTTAAAACATGATAATTCTGAGTTCATTTTTATAAGGGCTCACTCAGCTTCAGTGGCTAATCTACTGTAAAGCAGTGTGCTATGTTTGTGTTTAGGCCTGAACTCTAACACACACTGTAAATCTTTGACCAATCACAGTGGCTCATGTTGTAGCTCATCAGTTTTATTTCTGCTACAATCATATGATGCATATGATCCAATGAAAATCAAGTGTTTAACCTCATTAACTCATAATTAATAGGCCAGTGATATTTAAGTTAATTATATATGTCACTTCATAAAGTCCCACTATAGGATAGAAGCTCATAAAACAAGAAAAAACAAAAAAACTGGTGTTGAATTTCTCCTTATTTTCCAGATAAAAACACTGTAAACCAGAATAACCAAAGGAAACTTCAACACAGAAAGTTCCACACATGTGTTTGTGTTGTTCTAGAGCTGATTTGAAGTTTCTCTCTTTATCTGATCTGAGTTCTGCTCATTCTTTGGAGCAGTAATGATGAAAAATCAGCTCCAAAGCCTCTAATGCTCTAAATATCTTATTGTCCATGTCTCTCTGTCTTTATTCTGTCACTACAATAAACTCAGAGACACTTCTCCTCACTCTGAGATCAGAAAAATACAGGATTGATCCCATTGACTTTGGCTACAAGCAGCTGACAGCTAGGCCTCTGAAGGAGACACTCTGATTGGCTGTGACATCACCCACTGGAGCCAATAGGAGTGTCCGATGTGGAGACGTGACTCTAGAGTTAAAGGAGAAAATTGAAATGATCTTTGGAAGCATTATAGGACTTAATAGGGTTCAGCCGTTTGTTTTTATTTTCCAACTCGTGTCCTTCATTTTAAGCGACGCATCGCAGCAAACGTGTGCAGCAACATTTTCCAGCTCCTCCATGAGGCGCACTGACATCTGGGCCTCATAAAACCCTTTGTGTTGAAACATTTTTCAGCCATCTCAAGCCCCCCCCCACCCACCCCCTCCACTCACTTCCCAGTGCTCAAGAGGACAGCGGTGGGTCGAAGAGCAGGGAAGCAGCTTTGCCTACGGGCTCAGCGTCTGGTCAGAGGCCTGAAAGTGACAGGATCAGGACAGAATGAGATTCACCCTGCTGTTTGACCCTTTTGACTACAAATGCCCCTGATATCGGACCCGCAGCGTGAGGCCTGGTCGTCTCTCTGTTCCCCACACAGGACAAGAAGCTGCCGGCTCCCTGGTAACCCCTGACAACCAACCGGCAAAGCCGTGTCCTTATTACAGTGTGGAGGAGGCGGAGGAGAGATCCCTGGATGCTTTTTTTTTTTTTTTTTTTAATTCTTTTCTGTCCTCCTCGTGGCCTCAGCGCTGTGTTTAATACACCGGATTGACTTTGATAAAGCGCGCCGAAGAAGCGGCCGCCTCTTCAACGCCGCCCCGATTCATGATCTGCTTATTCAGCAAAACTACAGGGTGGGCCTTCAGAGAGAGTGAAGATGGAGAAAAAATTGAGTCAAGGAGAGATAGAGAAAAAGAAAAAAAAAAAACACAAAGGGGAAAGAGAGAATAGATTCGGAGATGGAGAGAAAGCCACCGGCAACATTTTTTGGTCTGAACAGCTGCCATCTTCAGCATTTCAAAGACGAGCTGCTGGAGGAGAGGATGGAGTGAGGGGGTGTGCGTTACATGCCTACACGCTTTCCATCCAGTAAAACTGAATCTGCAGATGTTTCATTTTATGTTTCTGATAAAGCATCATTGAAGGATGAAGCTGGAGACATTCAATATTTTTCTTACAATCAACAAATCATGTGAAAAGACCTGAACCAATGATCAATTGATACTGGATGTGTCTCCTGCCTCTGCCACTGTCTGCAAAGCCTATTAAAAACACATCAGTGAGTCACACTGTTGCCCTGGGTGACATGTTCCTTCATCAACACAAACACACATGCACTGTGGTTTATTTTGATGGAGTTTCACAAATGGATTTGCCCCAAAATAATCACTAGAGCACCAAATCTGAATTAATCCGCCGGTGAAAATAGTCCCCCCCCGAAAAATGCTCATCCAAATGCGATTTCCTCCTGTTTGAGGAACATTTGACTAAAAACTACAGTGACCAGCTGTTTCTGCACACTGTGCTGCTATATCTGTGTTTTTATACTCTTTTCTTATTATGCTTTTATCTCCGTTCGTATGCTTCCTGTTAAGCATGTCGGATGACCTCTGTGTATGATCGTTTTGCTACACAAATACACTTGCCTTGTGTCACCGCACTGCGTTTGTGAGGTATTTTTGAAGACGTCTTCAGGAGGAAACTATGGGCTTATGGATGTTGCTCTTGCTCGTTCCGCGGGATTTGTTGACAATAAGAAGAATCCAGCCCGTTGCCAGCCATGTAAATTTAGTATTTATTTTTAGATTTCAGTGTGTGGCAACATAAAGCCTGATGCGAGGCTCGGAGTGGGCAATATGCATAAAAATTACTCTTTGTAATTTTAATTCACATACTGTTGATGGGTAAAATAACTAGACAGGAAATTCATGAGGCAAAACCACTCTCGTCCGTGAGAGGACGTTTTTAAACTATACCCTGTTAATATTGTAACCATAGACTGTAAATAAATGTGCTGAAGAGCCTTAAACTTTCCTTCTATCTAATGACCATCAGGGGACGACGCCACTGGTTGTAAAAAGAAGTCAGATTGTATTGAAGTCTATGGGGAAATGGGTCAACTTCTAGATTTATGACCTCAGTAGACATTTTCCTAATGAGCTCATGGTCTCAGTCTCTAGTTTTGAGTCTTGCAATACAACATGATGTTTTTTTAAATGACGGTCCCCTTTAGAGGAAAACCATGAAGTACAGAGCAGGTCAGATCTACCCCTCGCTCCTTCTCAGCTCCACCTTCTACTAACCAATCAGAAGCAGGAAGGACATAGGCGCATCATCGTGGGGAGTGTAGGAGCCAGTGCCGTTCCAGCCTGAGCTGAACCAAAGAATAAAAATCTCGGTCTGCTTCGTTTTTTTTTTTTTTTTTTCGTTATCATTCTTTGACGGTCTGTTATGAAACTGCCCCTTTGTCATGGGTGTTCCTTCATATGAATGCAAAAAAAAAAAAAATCCAATACAGTCATAAAGCGGTCCTGGTCATTGATTTGCGACATTGCCCTCAAAGGTCTAATACACTGAGAGACAGTTAAAGCATAAACAGCAAAGAAAATCTCTCATGTAGAAAATTTGAAGTGTATTGGTTCATGCACGATATAATGAAGTTGCAACCCTGGGAGAGAAAAAAAATATGTACTTGTGTTGTATTGGAAACGAAAAACATACCACTTTCATGTGTGGCTTTCTCATATGCAACCGCTCACATTTGATTAAGGTGCATTTCCACAAATTACACATTTTTATTGCTAATGTAAAAAAAAAAAATCCTAACTTTTCAGAATCTTAGGAAATAATGTAAAATGGTGTGAACGTCCAGCACCGTAGTTTTTATTCTTTCATCTTTTTACCTCAGTTTTTATTAGACTTTCCTCTTTTTTTTTTTCAGACTTGTCGTCATTTTAGTGTCAATATCTTCTGTCAAGCAGTTCGAATTATCTTGTGTATGAAATGTGTTGTACAAATAAAGTTACCTTGTCCTGCTGCTGAAATGAGCACTGGGAGTTTTTTTTTTTATTGCTGTGTTGTTTTTGTGCTTTTCCATTCATATTCATTTCTTCTTCCTTTGTCTCGGACACAGTGAGGTCTTTGCTTGTATTCTCTTGCAATTCTCCACTCATTTGCTATGTTTCTAATTATATTCAATTTCAGCTTTTTTTAAAAATTATTTTCCTGCTGCAGTGACACCGTCTCCCTGCGGGGATCAATAAAGCTTCATTTAATCTGAACCTGATGAAACTGTGTCAGACTCAGCGAGGAGCTCTCGTTGCTTTATTTAGTGCAGATTTTAAATTGAGTTTGGTGCTGCGATCCCGCTGCTTTGATATTAAGAGTGATGGACTATGACTTTCCTTTGTCTGAGATAAGACTTTCACTATTTTGAAAGGAAATGTGCTCCTCCTGCACCTCTGCACAAGCTATTGTCGTTGAATTTTTCATGCATGCGTGTTTGTATAGTGCATTAAGGCTTCTTCCCTCACAGATGCTCCTCTTGAGCTGAACAGACCAAGTTAAACGATAGTTAAGCTGTGATAAATATGTTTAAGAAGAAATCTGAGTTATTATCCAGCGTCACACGTTGCACTTTGCGCTGCTGCACATTTTCCCTCTTCTCACAGCAGAAAACAACCCTATTTTGTCTGTCACAGTAATAACATCAGATGTTTTATAGAAAGTCAAATGTACTCAGGGGTAAGTTATGATATTGAGTTTTAATGACGCTCGTGTGTCGCTGCTGAACCTAATATCATTATGATCATTCACATCTCAGCAGGAATATCAACAGATTTGACACTTGGCTCGAGCAAATCAGATGTTTTAAATCTTAACAAGCTCTTTAACAACACGCTAAGACGCTAAAGGTTAAAAGGGATCGGACGGGAAATAGGAGTTCATTTGAACTGGGTTCGGATTTAAGGAAGGGGTCTGTTTGGATCACAAAGGCACGAAACATTCATCCTCTGAGGAGCAGGAATATGAGTTGTTCACATGTTGTTATGATTGAAAATGGTTACAAAAAGCCTGTAAATTGACTTTTGGTAAATATTTTGTTGAAGCAACCAAAATCATACAAACCGACAGCTCATCATCAAGGTTGTCCTGAAGGGTTCAACCTCTAAGGAGCAGGAATATCAGTGAGTTCCATATTATGATGGAATCTCTTGCGTTTAAGAGGGAGTTATGGGGTAAAGGTGGCACAAGACGAATAGGTCAGGAGCTCGTGGACTCGTGTATTCATCCTCTGGAGATCATGAATATTTAAAGGTAATTTCAAGGCAACTGACGCAGGAACTTGATACATTTCGCCGCAAACCAAAGTGAGTGAATGAAACTACTATGTGTGTGCATTTGTGTGTTGATATCCCTGTGTATATGGTCATATAATAACAGCAATAATAATACAGCGGCCACGAAAGACCACATTAACACAGTGTTAACGAGCTCGAAAGCCCGAGAACCAAGAAATAAAATCCATGATGAGGTGAAATATAGTATAAAAAATACATTAAAAGCAGCATAAATTAACACAGAGACGGCAATGGGTGTGTGTGTGTGTGTGTGTGTGTGCATGTATGTGAGGGAGAGAGCAGTAGCTGCTCACTGTGCGATCTCCCACAATTCCTAGCGGCAGCAGCAGCACTCAATGATGGTGATATTAAGGAGGAAATGTTGCAGGGGGACTTCATTGCCATCTTCCATATTTTGTGTAATAGAATGTAACTAGCATCATTATTTTTTCATCACAGCCCTCCCACAACTGTCTTCCACATCTAGGAACATCACTTTCCTCCCCGCTCCATCCCTCGCTCTCCCTCGCCGCTCACAGTTTCTTCGTCACACTGCGAGTCAATTAAAGAGCAAGAGATAAAATGTAAGGAAGGAAAAAAAAAAAAATCGAGGCTGCTGCAGCTCTCTCCGGGCCTGGCGGCGGCAGCGGCAGCAGCTTCTGAGGCTTTGCACCACTCCACTCTGGGCTGACATCTTGGATCTGGTGATGAGGAAAATAAAAAGGAGAAGAAGGAGAAGACAAAAGGAAAGAACGAGTAAAGAAAGAGTCTCCTGGCAGTAGCAGCAGCAGCGCTCTGTGCTGCAGTTTGGAGATTAGGACTCTTTTTTTGTGGCGTTTGCCATGCCGGGCCTGCTGGGATGGACACGATATTGACTTTGCATCAAGAGAAAAAGTGAAATGAGCAGCGCTTCCTACCACAACGGCTGCAAAACACGGCGGCTGAATTCTCCTCTGCCGGCAGCGCCTCGCGTTGAAACACAAATTTAAACACTGAGGCAGAAAGAGTGAGGAGATTAAAAGGCTAAAACAAGAACAAACATATTTAATACTTTGATCAAAAGTGACACGACAGTTGCGCTGAAACAATTAGTGCAGCAATTTTTATAACGAATCAAATCAATTATCAAGAAATACATGTCAAACTATTTTGACTCTCAATAGAGATAGAAAGATTCGCTGCTTTTGTCAAATTGATATAATTATAGATTTAATATATTTGAAACCTGAACACATCACGTGCGGTTGTGAGAAATTTCAAGGCAAATATCTTTTATATACATCACAGATGAAAAGATTCGGGTCCAACACGCACAGGTTGCACTTCAGCATGTTTAGTTGTGACATGTATTTGCTTTCATTCACAGAATGGGATCACTGATATGACTCAGCATGTCATTAGCTTAGCTTAGCATTAACACTGAAAACGGTGACCCTGGCTCTGTCCAAGCTGGCGCCTAACTACTTATTTCTATATTTCCACTAATGTCTCACAATGTAAAACCAACATGTGGCAACAGTGAAGACTTGTCTCAGTTGGCCCTCCCTTGGGCCACACGCTCGTGTTTCTTCTGGCCCAGTATCCACCAGACATAGATGGCCCATGTGTGGCCCGTATACAGTATGACTGTCAGATGCTCCTTCCACATCCTGACCAATTCTGGCACACACACAGAAAATCAACACTGGAGGTAAATGGGCCGCACTCGGCCCGTGGATCCAGGGTGTATACTAGGCTAGACTTGAGGCTTCATTTCTGCTGACTTTTCTTCATGTATAACTGATCCAGGTGCTCAGCATCAATGAGGTGCAGTTTACATTGAAACCTCTAACAAATAGCAGCCCAGACGCCCAGTTGAATGTCTTGTGGTTTCAAGATGAACACAGAACTAAAAGGTGTTTGAGCCTCTATGCATTTGGTTCAGTACCACCTCTATTAATTTTTATTAATTAACAAAAAACACAGTGTGTCATCAGCATTTCTGAACTCAAAGACATCATACAACATGCTGTTTTCAAAAGGTTTTAAAAATGGATCCACAAAATATGACAATATGATGTTTTTGCAGTGAGGGGTGAAACACCACTGATAAATGTGACCTGTGCAGCTGATATTTACTCCACTTTGTCTCCGTTAGAAAATAAATCATGTCCAAATGAGTCTCAAGACCCATTTGGTTGAGAAAGTACCGACCTGACCTATGACGTTGTGCTTTTTTGCCTCCAGACGCCGGTCGCGCTCCCTGACAGGTGAGGGTCGGCGGGTGCCAGGTAATCCCGCTCACAGATGAGACGGTCAAGACGGCGCGGGTCTATTTTCTCGCTCGCTGCTCGTCGTGATTGCCTCTGAAAGATCAATCAGCTCTTTGTGGCGCCGCTCTGCTTCCTCCTCGCCGACACACGCGTCACATAAATAAACTCAAATTACTGGATGTGGGGTCCGTTTTCTGACACGTTGTCTTCCCTACGGAAAGAAAAAAAAAGGTGGTCAGTTTTTCATAATCGCTCCATTTGACCGAGCTCACATCGTTTTATCCAACACACACACACAAAAAAAAGGGCTGTGATTGTGCTCGGGCAAACACCGGCGTCCATTTCCAAGACAAATACCCGTGTTTTCTTCATATTTCTGAGGTAATGGTGAGGCGACACAAAGCATTAGCTTCTGCTCACAGCCTGTTCACAGACATATGAAAGCTCCAGCTTTTCTTTTTACCTCTTTCACACATCCACTTTGTCCCAAACTGCTCTGATATTACACATATCAGGAAGCCATTTCAAGCATTTAGCTTCTGCCAACTGTTGTGCTTTGCGCCATTAGTTCGGTCAGGGGCCTTGAAAAGCTCACAGACTGGGGTGGAAGTCGACACCTGTGCGCACACATTATAAAACAAAATGTTGTCTCCCTTAAACATCTGTAGAGGATACATCCAGGGTAATACGATGTCATGCAGATCACTAATTACTATTTGTACCCTCAAGTTATTAGCAAGATGAACCCACACATGCTTGTGTTTCTTCTGGCCCCGTATATACGCCCTGATTCCATGGCCCGAGTCTGGCCCATATACAGGTCCACATCTGGACCAGAACGCATCACACACAGAAAATCCTCCTGTTGTCACTCAACACTGGAGGATAACAGCCGGAGTCGACCTGGATGCCGATGTATACGGGCCAGTACATACTACAGTACAAAGAAGGCAAGGAAAGTTATCTTGCTTTGAAAATAATAAATCCACCAAAGTCAGATGAAGATCAAGGCGACTGTCCACAGAAAGGTTGGGTTGTCTACAAAAACAAGAGCAAAGAGACAGACATTTAAAGCTTAATTTCTGCTGACTCTTCTTCACGTATAAGTGATCCCGGTGCTCAGGATTCATTCTCCCAGAGGTGCAGTTAACATTTAAACCCCTAACAAGTAGCAGACCCAGACGCCAGCGAGAGGGGGGCGGGGCTGGAGGTGCTACCTTTATCTGGGAAGACATCCAGTTTAGTTTTCAGCCAGCGTTGACAAACTATACATTTTTAAAAGCAAAAAGTCTTATGTTCTCTCTCTGCCACGCGTGTCCATTTCTAAATCCCGGTTCAAGATGCACACGAAACTAAAAGGTGAAAATCTTACATCTCTGTACCTTTATGGTTTATGGTTTAATTTATGATTTATACTATCTCACTTCATTTTACCTAATTAAACAAAATAGTTGCTTTTTGAAATGAGACTGATGCGTTATTTATTGTGATTAATTAATTTGGCTGTTCTTTCATTTTAAATTAAATTTACACATTAAGCTATATACACAGAAATAAATTTATGCCCCTCTATTATTATTTAGAGTGATATATGGCGCCCATAACAATGTATATTATTATCTTATGTATAATGTTTTAATTCGATATGTACAAATGTGGAAAGTCAATAATAGTTTTTAATTTAACTGGTCTGGTCATATACAAGGTTGAAATGAAAACTAAACATTCGCAAAAAACACCACATTGTAAACCACAATGTCAGATTTATTTTTCTAAGATTCACATTTTCATCCTTTTTAAATGGATCAAAGTCTCCGGTGTGTCGCTCTGTTGAGGCTTCAAAATAAAATAAAACCGCTTGTGTGACATGCTTTACAAGCCTCATCTTATTTATTAGAAAACAAGTCCCCAGGTTATATGAATGAGCTTGGCTGCTTTATTTGTATCTGTACATTATGGAGGGAGCTATATGATGTACTTGTCGTGCTCTCAGGTAAAGTACACCTTTATAAATTATTCTTTATTTATCCCCTTTCTCATTCTTCTTTTCTTCTTTCATCTTTATGGGTTGTGTTTTTATACTGTTTTATGCAACATAGTCATTTTTCAGATTAGATATACTGGTGCATTTTCTTTCTCTCAGTAAAAAAAAAAAATTGAATACGATAGAACCAAGATAAGATTATTGATTAAAAACGCTAGTTGCCACTTCTCTGACGTAAAACAGGCCTTTACCTCGTAAGGCAAATTTTTCCACATTTTTTGCCTTTTGCATCGCACTCATGCTAATACAAAGAAATGTTAGTTAAAGCTAATTGTTACAGTTTCAAATGCCGTTGTTCGGCCTGTGTAAGTCATTAATAGACTCCGTTGGCCTCGTCGTCTTCATCTGCCTCAGTTGTTCCGTCTGCTCTGACTTCTCACTCTCCTCTTTAACCTACATAAGAAAATTAAAATCCTATAATTATCTTCAATTAACAGAAAGAGGGACATGCAGTGATTAAGGAAATCAAGTTCAGGGACTATTTTCATTATCCGAGCCCCCCCCGCTCCTCCATCCAACTTCTCCCCACCCACT
>CM076655.1:24543074-24544620 GCA_038496675.1 Rachycentron canadum | reverse complement strand
ACATCCCCCTCCTCCCCCTTTCTTTAACATTCACCTTAAGCCCGCTGCACTGATTTTAATTAACTTTTTTTTCTTCTTTTCTTGCTGAGAGTTAATGTCCACGCAAGAACAAAGTGTTTGATGGACAGATAACAGGTCAATTAGATGTATTTGTCCTTTTATTTTTATTTTTTTTAAGAAGCCATTTTTTGTTTCTATGGCGGTTCAATACTCACTAATGTGGATTCGATCTTACCTCCGGTCGGCAGCTAACGTTTATATCACGTCTCAACCCGACGCCCCTTTCAGCCAGGCGCGTCGCCATGCTAGCACTTTTGATCCGGCCCCCAGATTCACTCCTCTGTAAAGTCACGGCAATCTGACGTTGTGGGGCAACGAGCGACAGCAACAACAGGCTGTTATAATGCATGAAATGTGGGATGCGACTGAACTGGTCCTAATACATTAGTGGGAATAAATTGGTCTTCGGCAAAAGGAAAAGCTGAAGCAGAGCTGTTAATAGTAAACGCGCTAACCTTCACCTTGGCTTCCGATGATTTCAATGAATTTTTTATTGACGGAAATAAAATAAAATGAATAATTAATGAAACACTGTGCTTTAATGAGCCATAAAATAGAATAAACCTGACCGTCAGATCAACCACCTTAAGATTAGACTTACGTCGATGCTAACTGCTACATACATAATTCAACATTCACATTGCTGTTAAGTTTACAAGCTACAAATCGACAGTGTCCTCGTGCCTGTGTCCTTCTTCAGCAGGTGCGCTCAACAAAGGTGTCGCTCTCCATGCGGAGGTCTTCACTTTGCGCACCAGCTTGACACCAGGTAACTCATTTCACGGAAAAACGCGATGTTTCAAAGCTCTAGTTGCACCTCGAGCTTTAGTTTCCCAGGAAAAAGACGGATGCATTTGAAGGAGCCTCCGAAATAGCACAGGCCATTCCGTTAAATCAACGTAAGTCAGGTTTTGGTAATTTAACCCGGTTTCTTATGGCAGAATTTGAGATTCGGTCTAAAATCTGGTGGAAACTCTGTCAGCAGGAGAAAAAAAAAATCACCAGGAAATCAGACATCTGTCGTTATTAATATATATATATATATAATATCATACTATATTATATATCGTAGAATGTGAATTGCAGCCAAGGAGAAAATGATGAGCAGTACAAATTCAGCATATTAATCAGAGCAGTGCCAAGCCAATTTCTGAGGCTGTCCTGTCTTGTCACATCTGACTATTGTTTTGTGCATGTTTCCTTTTTGTTCTTCAGTCATACTTTGAACCGGTTATGGGTATTTCTCTCAAAGTTACGCCTTTGCTTGCATCCGTACCCATAAACTCTCGATTCCCATAACTGCGGAGGATAGCAGCAGCTCCACGTGGACATCACATCAGTCATAATAAAAGCTAAACAGTAAACCGTTGTCTCACACTACGAGGTCTTTACAACCCGTACTTCCTGGAGTGTTAGTGTGGGCTTACAAAATAAAAAATAAAACAACAACAATAAAAAGAAGAAGGGTCCTTCACTCAAGCTCCAC
>CM076655.1:24480574-24538074 GCA_038496675.1 Rachycentron canadum | reverse complement strand
ATTTGTGCTTGTTTTGTTGTGGCTCATGTGTTGTGGGTCTGTCTGTGTGGAGATGTCATGCAGCTCTGACAGTTTGACTTCAGTGTTTAATCTGTTTAATCCTCTGCTCTCTCTCTCTCTCTCTCTCTCTCTCTCTCTCTCTCTTTGCAGTGTGTCCATCTTATCTTCCTGCTTCATGGTGTTTGTTTGCGGATCTCCAGGTTTCTGTGTTTCTGATGACGGCGAACACATGCGAGTGCCGCACGGACTCCACTCCAACAAAATCCTCTTTGCTGCCACTATCAGGACGGTAAATCTGATCCAGTCATCTTCCATTTGTAAAGGGAGCTGTTTGATTTTATTCATGCAGGTTTGTTTTCTGTCTAACTGATGGGGGAAAAAAAATGAAAATCTCTGGAAAAATGGCCAAAGCTGATAAATCCAGATAATCTCTTCAGTCCACAGATCTTCAGCAGCAGCCTGTCTGTTCCACACTGTAAAAAATGTCTCACCACTATACATTCAAAGGTTTGTCAATTTTATAATTCAGATTAAAGATTTGACAAAAAACATCTTTAATTTACAGTTGGACCTGCTTTTGCTAGTTTACATGTTGCATTGATTAAGTTTAAATGTCTTATTTTTTACATTTATACCAAAAAAAAAAAAAGTCTTTACTTAAAATTTGTCACATGAAAACATTTTACACGATTTAATTAAATTAATTCAACACCATTTTTCTCTGGAAAAACCCAAATGGGTAAAATGCGAAATTTCAATTAAACGTAATCTTTTGTGAGATTTTAATCACAGTGAAATGTCACGTGTATAAATTAGTATAACATGAAAATAAAAGCCTTAGGGTTTTTTTTTTTCTGTGAATAACTGGGACCGACTTGTACATTTACATTCACTGTAATAATGACATGACTAATTCATCTGTCTGACTTATATAAGACATATATATATATATATAATTTTTATTTGTCCAATATGGTTTGCTGTTAGTTTGCGATTTCTAGACCCTGTAGAAAACCATTTGTTTCCATCTCCCTGTCCTTAGTGTCCTCATCTCATTGTGCTCGCCTTGAATTTCCCCGTGGGATTAATAAGAGTCCATGGTCTGGTACGTACGCTGTGGTGTAGGAGATTTCAGGAGACTCCAACAGGTCATATCAGAGGTTTGTGTCTTGGTTTTCTGGCTAAACCCTTAGGCTTCTGACCCCTCTAAGAGCCTTCTGACCCAGTATACACCCTGGATCCACGGGCCGAGTCTGGCCCATGCACTTCCAGATGTGGAAGTTCCATCTGATAATCATAGTGTGAGTGGACCAGACTCTGGCCATTAAACCAGCGAGTGGGCCGGAAGAAACACAAGCATGTGGCCCGAGCATGGGCCGGATGTAAACTGGGTTCACAAACTGAACAGGTTGAACGCCTCGTATAAGGGGTAAAATACAATTTAATCCAAGAGTAGATAGAAATATCAGAGTCCAGGAGGCATGTCCGTGTTTCTGTCCTGTCTGAACTGTAGTGAACTGTCACACTGTAGCAGCCAAAGCTTCTCAATAATAGACTAAAAGCCTTTTTTCTTGTTTTGCAGTGTATTTACAGTGAGCACACAACTCTTCTTCTTCTTCTTATATACATGGAAATATCCTCCTGCAGTTCTAATCACACATAAGTCCTTTTCCTTGTGTCGCATCTTTTGTAGTAGTGTTGTGCAAAGCTAACATGCGACGGGGCATAATTACAGATTCCAGTATGTTAATAAAGGCGCGAGTGCTGATTTAGCTAAGAGGCTCAGTGTGTACCGTTTAAAGCCGAGTTTCCTTCGTTTGAATATTCATCAGAGTCACACTCAGCCGAAGATGAAACAGCCTCATTGTTCATCAGCGGTGGCGGCGTGCTGGCTCGTTCATGTTATGCACATATTAATGATGAGGACAATTCACTTCGAGTGATTCCTAATCTGTTGACAAGAAGTCTCTGCAGGCTCTTCAGTCAGTTTGATGCAGATGATGACAATGTTTTATCTGTAAATCCCCCCGAGATGAGAGACCCATGAATACTGCAAAATAAAATCTATTAGTCATTTACTCAAATTCAAAGACTCCTGCAAATAATTTCCTTTTAAACAAGATAAAGCATCACCCGATGGGATGAGATCATTCAGCTGTTTACAGTACTAATCTGATTCTTACATAATGTATTGGTCTATAAAATAGAGCTAATATAAAGCAACCAGTGTGGATAATACACATCAACTTTAAATGAGCGACTATGTCTGGGTATTTGTGTGTTTTATTGGAATTAATCAACTCTCCGTCTTGGATCAAATGTAATGAGTTGGTTTTTGGCTCCTGCGTTTCTGACCTGTTTTCTTGACGCTGTTAAAAGTTTAGACCTTCAGTTTCATGATGAATTAGCATCTTTACGGGCGAGGCCCCGCGTTGTTTGCATTGAACGAACACGACTCACATTTGGCTCTTGGTTTCAGTGTTTCTCTGACTGAGGTGGAGGCAGTAATGCGCCAATAAAGGCAGTGAAGAAGAGAACTGCTAGCAAGTTAACACAGATGTAAACAATTGTACTGCACTTATAAAGTCCTATCGACCATCCAGAGTGCTTTACAATGGAAGCCACATTCACACAGTGTTTTCTTTATACACATACAGCACTTCCACTGCCACACACACACACACACACACACTCACTTACTGATGTAACAACCATCAGAGGTACTTTGGGGTTCAGTATATTGTCTAAAGACACCTCAACACACAGACTGTAGGAACCGGGAATTGAACCACCGACCCCCTGATGAGTGGACAAGCCGCTCTGGTCCAAATCAGGTTAAGTAATATAATAATTATTCAATTAGTCAATAATTATTACCCCTGACATACGATGCTGATTTAAAAATAATCACGTTGTGTGTCCGTTGCTGTAGCCAGTCACAACAACTGTACAACTCTGTCACTGTTTGAGGCTACACTCAACTTTGCTTCATTATAACCACCTGCCTCATATGGTGTAGGTCCTGACCCTGGAGGCCTGGACTCCTCCAGACCTCTGGAGCTGAGCTGTGGTATCTGGACCCAGACCTTAGCAGCAGATCCTTTAAGTCCTGAAGCTGTGAGGTGGAGCCTCCACGGATCAGACTTGTTGGTCCAGCTCATCCCACAGATGCTGGACATCGCTCCGTCGCTCCAGTTCTGATGCTCATGTTTCCATTGTAGGAGCTTTTGGTGGTGGACAGTGGTCACCTTTCTATCAGAACCAGCATGAACTTCTTCATCAGTCTGAGCTCCAGTAGCTCTTCTGTTGGATCAGACCACAGGGTCCAGCCTTCACTCCCCACCACCATCACTGAGCCTTGACCCCTGACCCCTGTCTGTGGTCCAGTGGTTCTCCCTCCTTGGACCACTTCTGGTAGGTCCTGACCCCTGCAGCCCAGGAACATCCCACAGAGCTGCAGTGTTGGAGAAGCTCTGACTCAGTCGTCACATCACAGTTTGGTCCTTGTTACCAGACAAACTGTCAATGACTGAAACATCCTGTACATTCAGATGTGTATTTAAATGAATCCCGTGCTGAAGTCAGTGTGTTAACTCGTGAACCACGAACTTCATGCATGTGTTATTCTAACCAGGAGAATAATCACATCTTGTTCTGTTCCAACATAAACAAGTTAAGATTATTTCACCTGTGGACAATATTATTTAATTGAGTCTTGAATCAAGTTCTGTTTTCCTGATTCCTGCAGGTGCAGAATTTATTTGGCATCGAGTTATTTTTTTCATGAATTTTAGTCTTTTTCTTTTCTTTTTTTTTTTCATTTTCTAAAGGCTCCTGAAGATATTTTCACCTATGATGTGAGAAATGAGAGTTTTTGTCTCTAATGAAAGGCGACCTTTTCTTCTCAGCTGAAGTGAAATAAACAATTTTTCTCCTGAGAATTCATAAAAGAAATTTTAAAAAAAAATAGAAATGAAAACTGATTATTTGAATTTTGAATAAAATGTCTTGAAGGCTGAAAATCAGAAGCTTGTAAGGATTTTTTTTTTTTTTTTTAATCATATGCTCCCACAGACTGGAGCAACTTGTTGACCTTATTTCTCATTTTCACTTTCAATCCAACATTATTTTAGTATTTGAAGAGAGAATTGGAATTAAAAAAGTCGGCAGGTGGAAATAAATGGAAATGATGAAACCAGAAAGGCAAGGCTGTGTTTGTATCTCAGATTACAGGGAGACTTAAAATAAACATCCATATTAAAATCATTCAGTCATTGTGCCGTGTGTGTTGTAGTCTAGCATTTTGGATTCATTTGTTTTGACTTCTCTCTAACTGAACCTGAAGCACAAGTGGAAAGCAGCTCGAAGGTGTCAGAACGGGGGCTGAAGTGCAAACCGTGATCCAGATCCACCCGTTTCCACAACTATTTTTATCGCTCGCTAATTAGCGAGACTTTAATTTCTGCTTCGTCCTCCAGACGGACCACAGGGGGTTTTAACACTCCACAACCTGATGCCCCCCCCCACCCCCCCCAACTCCTCTGTGTTGCTAATGACGACTAACTAACGACGAGGAAATGGGAAATATCTGAAACATCAGCCGAAGGTGAGTGGAGGCTGTGAGATCAAATATGTTGAGGTGATTAGAAAGTTGTGAAATGCCAGAGGAAGACCAGATTTTCATATTTTAGGTTTTAGATCCATATCGGGTCCAATTACGCTCGATGAGCACTTTGACTGACGCTCGCTGGAAGAAGGACCCAGAGTTTATTGAAAGTATTAATATCACTCGGGAGGGAGGTTTGATTTTCACCTGAAGATGGTGGAAGATGAAACGTTGTGTCAGTCCATTCTGACAGAGACATACAGTCAACGTGTCTGTATGAAAATCTGTCACAACATGTCAGTGTTAACTGATAATGTCAAGTCAGAGATCAGCTTGTACCTGACGTGTGATTTCAGGTTAATGCATCCAACGGAGATGAGAGACATCAGTCTGCAACAAAGTGGTGGAGGAACCAGCACAGACCAACACACACACTGACAGTGAACAACACAGACCAACACACACACTGACAGTGAACAACACTGACCAACACACACACTGACAGTGAACAACCCAACACACACACTGACAGTGAACAACCCAACACACACACTGACAGTGAACAACACTGGCCAACACACACACACACCGACAGTGAACAACACTGGCCAACACACACCGACAGTGAACAACACTGACCAACACACACTGACAGTGAACAACCCAACACACACACTGACAGTGAACAACCCAACACACACTGACAGTGAACAACACTGACCAACACACACACACTGACAGTGAACAACACTGGTCAAACACCGACCAACTGACCAACAGTAACCGAAACTGAACAACAACGACCAGCAATGACCGACACTGATCAAACACTGACCAACACGACCAAAACTGAGCAACACTAACCAACACTGAAAAACACTGACCGACACTGACCGACACCGAACAATACGGACCGACACTGACCACAGTAGCAATGCTGCAGCTGTTGTTCCACATTAAATGTCTAAAAACAACCAGACCTGCGATCTACGTGTTGTTGACTTGTGTGAACACATATCCTCATTGTGGCCCAAGCGTCAAAATGTTTTAAGATTCAACATTTTTCATGTTGCTCATTTTCAGCTCTACTTTTGAAGCAGACGACGGATTTTAGTCCTCAGACTGAATCTGAAGTTATGAGAGGTAAAAACCTCCTGAACGAATCCAAACCAGGAGACGCAGACGAAAAAGCTGAAGACAACAACTCCCATGATCCCACGCTACATCAAAACGTCACCCAACTTCTTCTTCTTTTTGTTGCTGTTTTGATTGAGAGAAGTTACACTGGTTCCTTTAATATGGGCTTATTAATGATCGAGTATCCAGTCACTCAGTATGTCGCTGGTGTGTGTATGAATAAAATGACGATTATTGGAGTATTGTCGTATGTCGAAGCCGTTCAGTAACTTTTTCTTCTTTTCTTGTGGCTCAGTGTTAATTATTCTTTGCTGTGGTACTAAAAAGTCCTGCAGGTAACCGCTAACCCTGTGAAGCTAAATAAAATGAATTGTTTCAATCTCAAATTGTAAAACTCAGAAAATGGACAGTACAGAAACAGAAAATTCACTTCTCACCATCACAACAACCACAAGGGGAAACTGAAAGTGAAATACAAAAATACAAAAATATCCTGCTTCTCCAAAAATATCCTCAGTTTCCCAAAACGTTGTCACTTTGTAAAAATGTTCCCACTCCACAGGTCACAGCTCACACCGGTAAAAACACACACAGGAAGTGGGCGTGGTGTCCCAGGTAGGTTTCTTTTTTTTTTTTTCCCAGTGAGTTGATTTGGAGGCTTCAGCCGAACTCCTCACAGAGAATTCATCCAATAAATGGGGTGGAAAAAGATGAGAAATGAGTTTTTTTTTGCCCTCTGCAGATATGAAACAATATGAAGTGTACTGTTTGCAGTGTGTGTGTGTGTGTGTGTACGTGTGTGTGTGTGTGTGTGTACGTGTGTGTGCGTGTGTGTGTGTGTTTGTGTGTGCGTGTGTCACCCTCACCATGAGCTCCCAGGCTCTCATCTCTCGACCTCCTCAGAAAAGGATTTCCGAGCTGCAGAAATCTGTAAAGTTTCAGTATAAGTCTGAACTTCAGCAGCCTGTAAACACAACGATGAACAGTTACAAGTTCAAGCGTGTAACTATAATTTCCCGCTCGAAAAACTAACACTAAAGTAAAGAATTAACAAAGCGGTAGGAGGACAAAGGTCAGATTTGTAGAGTGTGAGGCTTTTGGTGATTTCATCGCTGTATCCATAGAGCTCCTTGGATTTGATTTCTACTTATTTAAAGAAAAGTGCTAATTTGTAGACAACAGGAGAAGTGATGCGGAGGAGGATGATGCTGATGATCCATTAGGATAATATTCGGAAGATATAAAAAAGACTGTTAATGGCTTAATGTCTGAAATAGGAGATGACAGACCAGATCCATATCGCTGATATTCTATAAATTAAACTAAGCTAATTAAAACTCTGAGATATGAATAAAAAACAACTTTTTTTCTCTGTTTGCTCTGACATTAACCTTTAACCTTTACCAGGTTCAATGCGACTGGAGCTATTGTGTTATTTTTTTTCTTTTTTACACCTCTTTCTCGTGTGACTGGAGGTGTGAGCCTCCTGTCGACAGCCAGAGCTGCTCAACAAACTTCATCTGCAGAGACAAATTTAAATTTCTCACTTTCTCTAACTCGGTTTCAGCTGATCTAATCTGTTAATATTTAATTTTGACACATTAGCAACTTTTGTGAGATTTGTCACTGTGGTCAGCACCATCCATAAAATGATTTGCACAAATTCTCATTGTAGTTTGTGTGTTTTCAGCTGCTGGTTGCCAAAGTTGTTCATTTACTTTTGCTGACTGTGTTTACGCCTCCACACTGGTGACAGTCGGAGCTGGAGGCTTTATGTCCCGTTATCGTGAATGCGATATCTCGAGCGAATATCTTCAAATTCAAATCTTCCTTTGGGTCAAGTGTCTTTGGTTTGTGACCTGCTGTTTTAAAGCCTCCAATTTCTGATTTGTCTGTCGGCCATCTTGGTTTTTTGAAACCAGAGGAAGAAATATTTGGAGGAGAAGGTGGAGCTGAGGAGGAGTGAGGGGTGGAGCTGACCTGCTCTGTACTCTGTCCTGAATCTGTCAATCCACGCCCTAATGCATCCCCTGCTTTATGCTCTATTTTGGGACCATCATTAAGTGATGAGATTTCATATATATATGGACTGAAATTGTCTAAAATTGTACAGATTCCAAATATTACAGCCATTTGGCTATTTTCAACATTTTACAAAAGCTCTGTTGTGTTTAGTAGTGAAGCTGGACCAGACGCTGCTCCCTGGTAAAAGCTTACTGAAGCCATGAACAGTGTGTGTGTGTGTGTGTGTGTGTGTGTGTGTGTGTGCATGAAGCCCTGGAACACAATCCAGTGCCAGTTACTTCATCCTCCATGTATTTGTCAGGATGTCTGAATTATCCGAGACACGACGAACTCATCGTCCTACGTGGTCGGGACAGGAAGTTTTACCTCCCGGCTCTCGTCGCCTCACTGCCGCTCTGAACAGCAGCAGAAGCATATCAACGTGTCGGCTTTCGCCTGTTATGCAAAAACAGGGGGAAAAAAAATCCCTCTCTAATAACTTCTGCTGGTGGAGGAGAGCAGAGGCAATAACAGAGAACACATTCAGACAGATTGCCAACACGAGGAGCAAAGTGACTGTGGAGTCTGAGGGGAGTAATATTACAGCCATTTCGCTAATAGCTACCGCGCTCGTTACAGAGGCTCCTCGCAGACGAAAACAAACAGTCAGGGCGAGCGGAGAGGCGGCGGTGGCGGCGGGCGGCCGGGCGGGCGGGCGGCCGGGGAGGGTAACGCAGCCTCCTTAGCCAGGTGAGGATGACGTCAGTCTGCAGGTGAGACGAGAAAATTGCACACTGATCAGTTTCTCCACCGTGACGTCTGACAGGAAATGACTCACCTGCAGGCTCGCTAACAGACTGAAACCGTACCTGCGGTTCGGTTCATTTCGGGGGGAAAGAACCTGACAAGTTGTTTTTTTCTGGACTTTTTTTTTTTTTTGTCATTACAAACAAACCACAGGTGTAAATGTGAATTCATAGCGACTGACAGGTAATTCAGTCATTGGCCGGCTAAGTGATGTCTTCCTGTGTTGTCAGGGCAACCATGGATCCATGTGGGTAACTCTGGTGGTGTTGGCTGACAGGACCTGGATCTGAGGGGCAATCAGGGACAATTAGGGGTTAGAAGTTTGTTAATATACTCTGCTGACATGTTTATTGATCTGATCTCTGGTTTCAAAGCTCAGCTCAGCGTCAAACTGGGGAAGAAATTCAGCCTGGGACTTCTCCGCTGAGACCGGACGCATGAATGACACTGACGGAGCTGCTAAAGACAGCAATGGATCAGATGAAGATGAGGTTTCTTCAGCTGAAGAAAATCTACTTTCACCTGAACTTACTGTACTCTACCATAACAGAACATTTTAACAGGGATGGACTCATGCACCAACATGCACACACCACCAAAACAAAGACCAGAGGAACTCTGGTCACAAACCACTGAATTTTTACATAAAAACGGTTACTTGCTGCTCCTATTCTCCCTTTCTGAAATATTATATAAATATGTTATATATTATGTAAATCAATATGATTGAATAGGATGAATGTGCACAAGGAAATCAAGGTTGTGTAGATTTAGAGAAGATTATTTTATGGAGAGACTTCATGAAATCTGTGAACAATTGACATCAGTGAGGAGGTTATGCACTGACACTGTGACAGTAGAAGTGCTCTTGTGTGTAAAACTCGGTCTCACGATGAATGACTCTTGGCAAGTACAAATGTTGACCCTGTCTTTAGACCTGAATCCAGTGTCTGTGTGTAGCCTCACCACTGATCTGCTCAAAAACTTTATTCACACCACTTCATTTTTCTATGACACTACATGTGCACAAACTCGAATTTCAAATGAAAAATGATTTATCAGACTCATAAGGGTTAATTAAAATAATTCACTAACTTTGGAATTATTTATGAACATCACTTCATAAGGTCAAAATCTTGTTAACCCGAATTAAAGCCCATATAAACACAACAGAGTTTGTTTGAACTGCACTAAACAGGAAGGGTTTGTAGTACACTGTTTACTTTAAAGGTCCATACGGTCTAAAGGTAGATGTTAAAGGTCCATGCAGTCTAAAGGTAGATGTTAAAGGTCCATACGGTCTAAAGATAGACCTCCATGTGGACTTCGATTATAAAGCAGGTCTAGGTTCTGTATTATTACTGTGAAAGTATCAAAGGTCTCAGTCCACACAGAAAAAGCTCACAGCCTGTCTGAAACTGAGCCTTAAAACCAGCCTTCAAATTCTGTAAGTTTGTGATGTCACAAGATACAAGACCAGGTTTTAAGAGGTTGATACCTAATTTTGATGCCTTCCTAACCACAGGCCCAAACCCCAGTACTTTCTAACTGGCTCTTGGCTCATAGCTCATTGCTTCCTGCTAAATCTTTGTGTATTTTTTTTTTTTTTTTAAACCTCAATAATTTACTGTTTCCTGTAGTTTTCATTAAAAAACCAAGAGGAAACAGAGCATGTGCCATTCTCAGGGACAGATGAATCCACATCTGGAGCTGTACTAAGTATTTGGGGCAGCAGGTCAGTGTGTGTGAGACTCAGTCCAAACAAACTTCACCGTGTGCTTCCATTGTGATGAAGGAACATGTGCAACAGTGATATGTGTGTTTTTTTTTTTTTTTTGCACAACAATGGAGCCCTGCGGCTCCAAGGAATCAGCTACACAGATGATACTTGTTAGTAGAATATATTCATTGTTAATTTGGGTCAGCCCAAGAGATTTGTTGACAGCGAGAAAAATATATAATATGAGCAGAAGCAAATGAATAATGAGCAAACAAATTAAAGGAAACACAACAGTGATAACATCTGAGGGAATTAAATGAAATCAGACCCAGTTGGGTTCAAGCTGTAAATCTGAAAAGCAGACCGATTAAAAAAAAAGCAAAAAAAAAAACAAAAAAAAAAACAAAAAAAAAAACTTCCAGCCACGGGAGAAGAAAGTTTCCAAAAATTTTTCATCACAGCAGAGAGGAAACTTCAGCCAGAGAGAGTCAGCTCGCCGAGCCGATGTGAGAGAATACAACGCAACTCAGCCTCCAGTCTGATATTTAGAGGGAGTCACACTGAAAGCGGTGACGTTTTTGATTGGTAAGCGCAATATTTACCGAGTAATATTTACTGAGCGGTGCCTCAGCAGCCAGCTCTGCTTATTAGAGCAGATTTCCAGGCGCGGCGGGTGGCGGCGGGTTTGGCAGCGAAGGCGCTCAGATGTGTATGTGGAGGTAAATTTTACCACCACCCTCGGCTGTCACAGGGAATGCGAATATTTCACCACAGGAGAAAATGGCACAGATTGCAGATTCTCCAGAGTACACAGGCTCAGTGAGTGTGTGTGTGTGTGTGCTGAAGAAACGCAGCCGCTCAAACCGAAATCAATGCTCTGCACATGTATTTTCTGTTTGTGGGTTTGTTTTCTTCTTCTTTAGTTTCTGCTCAGCGTGTTCTCTTTGGTCTCTGCACGCTCTCTTTACCTAAGCTCCGCCACAACAACTTCCTGCTCCAAACCACAGTGGCTGGCTTCACCTCTTTCAGGAGCAAGAAAAGAAAAACGCTGAATTGAGACAGGCAGAAACGCAGCAGCTGAGGCCTGAATCGTAAATCTCTTCCCTCCGAAAGCAGCAGAGTTTTCAATGTTTCGGCTGCAGAGCTGCTGGACTTTTATACCTTTTACTCAGATTCTCTGGAGATTTTTTTTTTTTTACCACAGCAAAGCAACAGGAAACTGAAAATCATGACTTCTGAACAAAAAAAAAAAAAAAAAGTAGATATGTCATCAATTTCATCAACTTCTCTATCGAAGTGTTTCAGTTTAGCATACAAAGAAATAACTTCTCTTTCTGACAAAAAAAGTGGCTGCTCTCTACAGGTCTTCCTGCTATTGGAGCTGTTGAGTCTGGATCGTAGACTGCACATAAAAGTGGACGTAGACTCTGCGTCTGAAAAGTGAACCCAATGCTGAAGAGCCTTAAACCTTCATTCTCTCTAATGACCATCAGGGGGCGACTCCACTGGTTGTTAAAGAAGTCAGATTGTATTGAAGTCTATGGGAAAATGTCCCTACTTCTCCCTTGGTTTATTAGCTCAGTAAACGTTTTCCTAATGAGTTTATGGTCTCAGTCTCTAGTTTCAAGTCTTCAACACAACATGATGTTCATTTTTTAAATGGTCCATTTAGAGGAAAATAGACCAGAAAGCGGGGGAATGACTGAGGGGGCGTGGCCACTGCACGATTGACAGACTGCACCACCAATCAGGATAGAGTACAGAGCAGGTCAGCTCCACCCCCTCACTCCTCCTCAGCTCCACCTTCTCCTCCAAAGATGGTTTCTACTGCTACTAAAACCAAGATGGCCGACAGACAAATTACAAACTGGAGGCTTCAAAAAAGCAGCTCACAGGCGGATGGCTGATGTCACCGTGGGTTGCTATTTGGGAGAACATCATATTCTCGAGTGGAGAGAAGAAACAAGCCCATACAACGTCTGCCAGCAGGTTATTATGACCTGTAGTTAGACATCTTGTGGCAGCAGTAATAATGACGTAGTTAAATTTTGCGTGGTGACATAGCTTATGTGCGACACATTTGGCTTTAGTGTTTTCATATACGTGCATGTTGTATGAATGGACATGGAGAGCTCCACAAATGGTTTCCTCTGGTTTCAAAAATCCAAGATAGCAAGGGCCACCTCACAAACTGCTATTTTAAATGCAGTTATTATCATTATTGTGTTGTTGTTACTGTTACTTTTACAATTGTTATTATGATTGCGTGTTAGTCTGAGTACACCGCCTGTCTACAGCAACGTCTCCAAGCGTCAATAGGTTTTCATCGTGACCTGAACTGCACTGAATCCTGCAGGGTTGGAAAGGTTGGAAATCAAACTAATAATGACTTGAAAACATTAAGCGGGAATGTGAAGTGTACATAATTTAAAGTTAATGGACTAAAGTATGTATAAATCTGCTGGTACAGTAAAATTTAGCCTTGAGAAAAAAGGCTTTTAAATGTTTCAGTTTTTCTATATAGTGAGTCAGAGATCTAAAGAAAAAAAGTGAAAATGTGTTTTTTTTTTTTTTTTTCTTCAGTGTCACAGACTTCAGAGAAAGAGAGTGAAGAGACTCAAATTATGAAAGATCATCGTCTCCTCTGAAAAGAAGGTCTGGCCTTGCTGGAGATGAACACTGTCTCTCCGCATAATTCAAACAACAAAAACACACATTACTGCTGAAAGTCTGTGGCAGCTTCTGGAATCAGATGAAAATCAAATGAAAGCACAGACGATGAATGTGTAATGACAAAATGGATTTGACCTGTTTGGCAGAGTGGGGGTCCAGATTTAATCTGCTGGGTTTCATCACGGTAATGGGGAGAAATGATGAAGCTCTGAAACGCTCCAGAAATAGATTTTGAAGAAAAAAATATAGAGAGACTGTAAACTCTAGAGCACAACATTGGGGGCGAAGTTTAACTGGATGTTTGACCTTTAACACCATTAACAAAATGCCTCTGTGACACTACACATGAACATTGTACATATTTGTAGTAACTTTTGAAATAAAAGGTGCTGAAACTTTTCCACTCTTAGACCTGAACCTTTTTTCTCAGCAGAAATGAAGAGCGGAGATTTCAGCCTCAGTGGTTAGCTAGCTCATTAGCCAGCCGATGTTCTGCTTGTAGCTGGTGTTTCAGTGTCTTAATGTGACCCCAAAACGTATGATATAACACCAAGTTAGACTGTGTAAATTACAGTTAGTTACAAAACTAGCTTTTGTCTAGTCAAGTCTAGAGTTTTGGGTTTTTGGTTAGTTTCTCTGCATATATTTGCTAACGAAATGCAGTAATACGCCATAGCTTACATATTGTAGGCCTATTACAGAAAACATCTCCAATCCAATCCAGGGAAATTCAGAGCTGCGAGCATTATCTTAAACTCAGAAGCATCGACACACTCGGATAATCCGGAGCTAAACCTTCACCTCCACAAGAACAATCCATAGGGCTGATGATATGCTAACTGTTACCCCGAAAGGAACATTACGGCACTACTTTTGATTGACGGTCAACCATCGGTCCCTTATTAGAGCTAGTTTATGGTACAGTTAGGAAACGCTCTGCTCGCCACCGTGTGCAGAAATCCAAAGCTGGACTTGCTAAGCCATGATTGGACAACTGCTGTTTTATCTGTTTGTGTATCCAAAGCCCGATGTATCTTATTGCTCTGTGCCACAGAGCTCAAGTGTTGTCCAAAAACTATTAAAAACACACATTTCCTTTTATTATCATGAGCTCGGCTGCTGTAGTTTATTTTGACCCGCTGTGCTGCTACAGGGAATATCAACTTCATCAATCCATGCGGATTAATACACTTCTAAAAATAGTCCCCAATAATTGCACAGTTGCCTCCTGTTTGTTTGATAAAAATAGTCACTACATATTTGGTTGGAACCAATGGACTTGGAGCTGAGAGTCTGATAAGATGTATTACCTTTGAAAAACCGTGCACGCTGAAATTTTAGATAATGTCAGATTATGCGGCGTAAATCTCATGAGTCTGCTGTTCACTGTGATTCAAAGAGTCGTCCCAGATGCTGAAGCCGATCAATAAAATTAATGATGTAAAGTGAGCGATTCAATCTCCCTCTGGCTAAAACTCCACTTTAATCTGTCAGACTGACTGACGGAGTACAGGGCTGTGGAAACAACAGACTTTGCGCTTACCGCCTCTTCCTCCAAGGTCAGCTGCGCCCAACGCCACGCCGGCAGCTAACGAGCATCCGCCCACCTCCCACCATCGCGCCGGACATTCAGCGCCGAGGCGGCCGTCTGGAAGGTCAGCGGAGAGGGGCCGGGGGTTGTGCCTCACAGTTCTTCACCTGCTGAGGTCAAGCTGGAAATGATGTATTGGCCCATCACTGCTGGTTATGAATTAGCATCATTAGTGCAATGATGATGATGATGATGACAAAGGGCGATGATCATGATGCCAGTTACCTTGGAGATGGAGTTAGAGGGGAAATGCTGGTGGGTGAAAGACAAGCGCAGGACTCCACACGATATCTGTTGTTGAGCGGGAAACTTCCTGTTGGTCAAATCGTTACCGCTGGAGGAGAGGAGGAGGAGGAGGAGGAGAAAGGACTAGGAAAGGAAGACAAGAGGAAGAGAAAGTGGGAAAAAGGGAGGAGAAGATAAGGAAGAGAAGGATAAGAGGTGAGGAGAAAGGAGACAGGATAAGTTAGGAAAGGAAACGAGAAGAGTAGAGGAGTAGGGAAAAACAGGAAAGTGAAGACGCAGGGAGGAAAGAGAGAAGAGAAGGACATGGAGAAGATGATGAAAAAGATGGAGAGGAGGAAGAGGGAAATAAACAGATGAGATAAGGAGGAGCCAAGAGATGACAGGAGGGAAGGTGGTGAAGAGAGAAAGGAGAAGTAGCGTAGATACGAGAAGAGGGAAGAGGAGAAAAGAATGGAGGAGAAGGAAAGGAGAAGGGTAGGAAAAAAGGTGGAGAGGAGGAGGAGGAGACAAGGACAAACAGGAGCGAGGAGGAAAAGATAAGAGGATGAAGAGGATTGTGGAGAGTGTCTTGTCTCCTCCTTCCCTTCCCTTTTCCCTCTCTTCACTTTTGATGATGACTTTGCTCTTACGTCTCCTACATTCAGACTTTGTCCCCCTCCTCTTTCCTCCTCCCCTCCTCTGGGCGCTTTGCTGTCAGCCAAAATGTATCTTGGCTTCCTTCCTTCACCTTTTGCACCACTGCTGTATCCCTTCTCACTCAGCAGGCGCCTCCACACATCACCTAGCACCTCCTCGCCCTACCTTGCGCCTCCCCAGAACTGGTCTTGACAGGTCTTCTCCTCCTGCAGTTCCTTTTCGCAGAGCTGAACCGTGACACCAAGCGGCCGCTTCAGCCAGAAACACCGGGCCACCTGACAGCTGCCAGGGCCCGAGGAGGAGGAGGAGGAGGTGACAGGGCAGCAAGAGACAATCTGGTCAGAGGAGGCAAGAGTTGGTAGACAAATGGAGGAGGCAAGGCGGGATGTCCTGAAGAGGAGAAAAGAGGGGTAGAAGGATTCAGGGATTTAAGACGGAGCAGGACTGGGAAGGAGGTGGAGGAGAAAAGTAGAAAGAGGTGAACAGAAGAAAAGATGAACAAGAGAAGGATGGAAGAAAACGACTATAACGTGAAACAAGACGAATAAGGCAAAGTGAAGAGAGAAAGGGAAGGAAAGAAGAAAGGGAGGGGTTGATGACAAAGTACGAATGAGGAAAGGAAGCAAGAAAAGGAGGTCACTGAAAAGAAGAAGGAAGAAAATATTGGACTAGAAAGAGAGGTTTAAGGAACAAGAGAAGGAGAGGTGTAGGAGGAAGACAGTAGTAAAAAGGAGAGGAAAAGCGATGGAGGATGTAGGGAAGAAGATAAGGAAAAAGAGGATAACTATAGCAAAAGAAGGAGGGAAGGGATCCTGACCAAGTCCAAGAAGCCGGAGAGAAAAATAGGAAAAACAGTGGAGGGAGTGTGAGGTCCATCCATGCAGGAAAAGAGGAGAGAAAAATGGAGAGGACTGATGGAGAGAGCGAGGGATGAAGAGGGGAAGTTCATCCATGCAGGGTCAGAGGGAGAGGAGGAGGAGGTGAAGGAGGAGGCGTTGTGCTGGGGGATATCATCCGTCAGAATCACCCTCTCCTCCCGTCGAGTGATTGATACAAGCGCTGCCTCTGGAGGCCCTGAGGGGAAACAACCCCCCACCCTCGCTCTCCTCCTCGCCCTCCCTCACTCCATCCATCCATCCATCCATCCCTCCTTGCAGCTCCTCATTCCTCCTCTGTTTTCTCTCCTCAGCGGGCTCCTCAGCGGCTTGCCCCGGGGCCGACAGTGATGGAGAGGGGCCGTGGACATCGGAGACACCGCGGAGGAGGGCCGAGGGGTGGGTCTGTCCGAGACCACGCAAATAGGTCCCACCTCCCGCTACCGACCCATTCGCTCCTGTCAAACCTCCATCGTGACCTGACGAGGGGCAAGTATTTATTTCGACAACACAAATACAAGGAAAAATGAAAAGAGAAGCTCATCGTTTTGTATCTCTGGTGAATATCATAACACTCTCTTTACTTCCTTTCCTGTCACCCAGGAGAGCTGTCACTTTTTATTACAGAGTCAACATTCAATCCAAATGTGGGGGAAAATTTAAATTGATATTTGAATATAATATAATATAGATAAGATTTTTTTTAATTAGATAAACCCATATTTGGAGGAGAAGGCGGAGCGGAGGAGGAGTGAGGTTCTGGTGCGGTCTGTCAATCACACGGTAGCCACGCCCCCAATTCATACTCCCCTGCTTTCTGGTCTATTTTCCTCTAAATGGACCATCATTTAAAACATGAACATCATGCTGTATCGAAGACTTGAAACTAAAGACTGAGACCATAAACTCCATAAAGTCAGGAAAATGTTTACTGACGTAGTAAATTAATTGAGAGCTACGTCCATTTTCACCTAGACTTCAATACAACCCCACTTCTTTTTAGAGTCCTTATGGTCATTATATAGACCGTAGGTTTAAGCGCAGGGGAACGGGGTAATCACGGCGGTAAAGCACTTGGAGGTCTTGTTTTTTTACCAAAAAAATAAGCTCTTAAAAGCGATCCCTAACCTTTGGATTCCACTGAGGGGGGGGCGGCTGATTGCATCCCCCTCGAGATCATACTTGTCCTTCCACCAGATGCACCGCTGTGTCCAACAAGCGGCTCTAAAAATCCCTAAAAGTCTTTTTTTTTTTTTTTTAAAGGGCCATGTCAAGCTGATCGAGTCGGGCAGGAAGTCAAGAATAAAGAAAATAAATCAGAAATAAAAACAATCCTGCACATTTTGTTCTGAATCATCGTCATCAGGACAAACAAAATCCTACATTAACACTGGAACAAGCTATTTCAGCCAATCACAAAGGAGCTAAGAGCTTTGGTCTTTAATGGAGGAATTTACATTCAGATCATTTTTATCATCTTCCTATTCTGCTTACATGCAAGACACCACTCAAGGGCTTCTCACCTGTGCTCTTGGCCTTTGAAAGACAAACTGGAATATTTTACACTTTATGTATGTATGTATATATATTCTTCTCTCAAAGTGCATCTGCGTTGAAATGACCCCGCTACCTGTGAATACAGCTGCAGTTTTTTTTTTTTTCAGATAACCAAACATCGTCTAACACGGCAGAAGAGGGAGAGGGGAGAGATCTGCCACCTTGTTTTCTTTTTTCTTTTATATTCCGTAAACTGTGTAAAACCATAATTAATGCATTAATATAAATGGCATTTTGTACTGCTTAATGGTCCTGGGGGTGATCTTCATCCCTTTGAACAGCTCTAAGTGCGTCTCCTCTTCCTCTGCAGGATGGAGCAGGTTCAAGTGAGGGTCATGTTTTAGCAGCAGCAGCCATTATTCCCTCTAACTGCGAATTTGCATGAACCAGCCGCGGTCAAGTTTGTTCGCTGCTGTTAACGCCTCCGACCGCTGCTCTGCCTCTTCCCCGCCGCCACTTCACGGCTGTGAAAAAAAGGAGCTATTGTTCGTCATTTCAGCGGAAGGAAGGGAAGGGAGAAAGGCACATAACTGCAGGCGCTGTGTGAAATGTTAAAATGGAGATTAGCTCGGCCACCGCAGATCTAGCTTATAATGATTAAACATCGCGCCTTGCATTTCAATGGGAACACTTGTGGCTGGGAGCGCTCTGATAAGGTCCCGCTTTAACTCGCACATACACATGCAACATTTAGAGGGAAGAAAGGACATGCTTTTAGAGAGCGAGAGTGGTCGGTTCAAATGTTTAGCTTCACAGCTCAGTGTCCTCTGACAACAACAACACAGCTGAACCTCAACCGAAACTCCTCCAGGACTTTTAAACACGCTGGTGCTTTTTGGATGAGTAACAAGACGGACTTTTCTAAAAATGCATTATTAATCTTTGTATGCGCTGAAACCTGCTACACTAGTGGTTCCTAACCTGTGGACTGGGGCCCAATGCGGGGCCGCAAAGGTATTGCAAGTGGGCTGACAAATCATTTACAAAAACGATTAAACTAAACCAAAAAAAAAAAAAAAAAAAGACAAAATTTAATTATAGGACACAAAAATTAAAATAGTTTTTTAAATGTTTTACAAAGAAAAGATGTTTAAAGACATTACATTTTTATAATAACTTTTTTTTCTCATATTAACCCTTCGAGACCCCTGTTCAGGCTTTCCTGTTGTTTCATGCCTTTGTGTTTTTTCACCACGTCTCCACATATTCAGAATCAGCTTGTCCATGTCTCTCTGTCTTTATTCTGTCACTACAATAAACTCAGAGCAACTTCTCCTCACTCTGAGATCAGAAAAATACAGGATTGATCCCATTGACTTTGGCTACAAGCAGCTGACAGCTAGGCCTCTGAAGGAGACACTCTGATTGGCTGTGACATCACCCACTGGAGCCAATAGGAGTGTCCCAATTAGAGACGTGACTCTAGACGTCACTATCAAAGGTGGAGGATGAGAATGGATGGATAAACACACAGAAGTAAAGCAGCAATGCTCCAGTCAAAGGCTCAGACTGATCCAGATCTGAACTAACTTCCTTCAGGAGTTTATCACTGAAGTCAGTGTCACACAGGACAAATCAGGGCTTGTTAGAAAGAGCTGGTTCTCTAGTTTAAGGGGAAACAAACTGCATGTCTCAAACAATCAGGGCAATGTATATAAAACACAAATGAATAAAGCCTGTTGGAACGGGAGGATCACAAACAAAGACAAGGAAGAATATCTTTGCTCCCGAGCTCTCTGCTGCACTTCATCCTTCACCCGTTAGTGGCTCAACATCACACTGGGCCCTTTGTCCAAACTAAATATGAATTACTATTATAGATCCAGGCGACAGATTACAGACACACAGCTGCCTTGAATAAATCAACAAGAAAAATAACACAGTGCTCACAACTGAAAAGAACATTGTAAAGACACACAACACATGCAGGACCAAGCAATAACGTAGCATGGCCACACAACAGCGTTAAGATTTGGATTTCACGGCTGAGGTTTGTTATTGTATTCAGTGATTGAGCAGCTTTGTTATCATGGTCACAGTAATAATCACTTGGTTCACATCAGGGGCAGTAGAAGGTTTTCTATTGGTCAAAAGCACAAAGTTACGTTCAGAACTCATCAAAGTTAAAAGCACTGATTTACTTCAACCCTACAAACAAATCACTGGTCACTGACATGAACACATTGTGTTTTGTTTTTTTCCCTATTGTCGGTTCCTCAGTCAGAGCAGGTTCGCTGAGAAACCATTAGAGGTTTATTTTGCTGAGACCATCTCCTAGTTGTTGACTGGATTTCATTCACTGACATTGAGAGGTTTTCATCCTGCGTTCCACACGTTTGTTGTTTTGCTTGTTGCTTTTGTTTGCTCGAGGCATATGATTGCTCTGCTTTTAAATCACGTGCCTCACTTGCAAGTAAGTTTGTGGGATCATATAAATTTGACATAAAACATAATTTAGAGTGTGTTAAAGTGCACATTTGGTGGGGGAGAGGCAAACTAAGTGCAGGAAAACGTGGATTTGTGGACGATTTGAGTTGGAATTGGTCGTCGTGGGGCAAAATACAAACAAATATAGTTTGATTTTGTCTCATTTTAACCTTTTTATGTTACTTTGCACTATTTAGAAACTGCTCACACCCTGAGGATGCAACGTCAGGTAGCTGTCGGTCTTACTGTGAATATGTGTCTTACACCGATATAAGCTATTAGCCTTTGTGCCTGCAACAAAAACACAGAAATTAAAACGTTTCAGAACACTTCACTGAGCATGTTTGTGATTTTTAAAGTAAAAAAAAAAACAAAAAAACACAATTTTCTAAAGGTGAGTCAGTGAAACCTTTATTTCTCATCCTCTGAAGTAGATAGAGAAATGTTTAGATAGTAGATAGAAACATTTAAGACCTCTGGCTTTCACTGTAAATCATCAACATATTTGAAAAAAAAAAAAGAGTCAACTTTTAAAAGGTTGAACTGACTGGAGAATGTACTTATTTTTCCAGCCATTTGTGATTTCCAAGTTAAAGCCAATAATTAAAAAAAATATATATATTCCATGTCTATCTGCTTAATAGGCTGAATAATAAAGTTCTTGGTGGCATTCAAGTTTTTTCAGAAAAACCACTGTTTGTTTTTAAACAGCACTGAGGTTTCAGAGGCAGATTCAGGACTCAAAAAAGGATCTCTTTCTGATTTGAGGTCAGTCTTTGATATCCATATTTTTCCATAGTGACATAATAGGTGTTCTGGATGTATAAGGGGGTGGGTGGAGGGGTATGTTTTATTTTAATGGCTATTTAGATAGTTAACAAAGAACAAAAAACTTTTGTTTCTAATCATTTTTCTGGGGTCAAATCGTCCCCGAGGATAAGTGACGATAGCAGCAGAGTCAAGAAGCACATTTTCACTCCTGGAAGAGATTTAGTCCAAAATGAAAAAAAAAACAAAAAACACTTATTTAGTATTTAGGGAACAATGCTGAGTTAAATATGTGTCTCATGTGGTTTTTGAGTCGACACTGACACTTTCAGTTCACTCGTGACCTCCATCTTTGACCTTAACCAAGTGCTGTGAGTGATATTTTGACAGAACCAAGAAGATATTATGAAATCAGATTTAAGTTTCCTGGGGCAGATTTTGTAGGAAAACAAATGAAATATGTTGACAGGTGGAGTAAGAATCCAAACCCTGGCTGCACAAAACATTTTTCCTACTATAAATTAGTGGCATTTCAACACAAGGTGACACATTTCTTTTGCTTCAGCTGTTATTTTCCTGTCTGGTGACGCCTCATATTATATTGCATCATCACTTCCTCATTAGTCGTTACAGACTCTGGAGTTGGAAGCAGCAGCAGCTCAGTCTGCTTCTTCTTTCCTCAGTATCTGTTCACTTCTCCTCCACCCATACATCACCTCCCACCGGCGCCTGCCTGACAGTCTGCCTAATACCAATTACACAAAACTCTCTCCATCCCCACGGCTCCTCTATCTCTTTCTCTCTCTGCAAAAAATTTATTTTCCGACCACATAACACCACCATCTTCCTCCTCCTCCCCCTCTTTCGTCGTCTCCTCTTCGTCTTCCTCTTCATCCACAACTCGGGTGGAGTGTGAAGCAGGCTGAGCGCCGGGAAGAAAGTCTGACTTTCATGGAAGGGAAATTTTATTTTATTTTGGCCACTGTGCATTTTAAAACAGAAGTCTTAGAACTTTATTTCAAATTCTCCGAGCAAACTCAAGGATCCCAAACATGCTCCACTCTCCTCGTATTGTGAGCCATGGCTTTTTTCTTTTTTTTTTTCTTTTACATTCGTCTTATATTTGCCTTAATGGGCCCTTATCACGTTGAAATGATCCTTTGCATTTGATCCATTCCTCGACTCTAATTTCTACTTCATCTTACATTATTACATTATCATCTGCTTCCTGTTTTAGGTTCGCTTTACATTGCTGCTTCCATAATAGCGATGCAAAGACAGAGGCAGAGGAGGGAGGAAAAATAGAAGACAAGGTGAGAACAGAACGAGAGATGAAAGCAGCTGAGGAGGAGGGAGAAGAAGAAAGGGAGAGAAATAAAGAACAAAGTAAAAGACTGAAGGAAGGAAAGGTAAGAGGACAGAGACAAAGAGAAGGATGGAAGGAGACATAAAAAAAGGGAGTAGGCGAGCGAGGGAACAAATGTATCAGGTAAGAAGGAAACAAGTGTAGAAAGAAATGTAGGAGAATGAATCAATGGAGAAACAAAAGAAGGAAACTGAAGGAAGGATGTATTTGGATAAATAAAAGATGAAGATGAGAGAAAAAGAAGTCCAGAAAAGGCAGCATTGAAGGAAAAACAAAGGGACAAAAGAAGCAGAGAAGGTAACAAGTGTAGGAAGGAAGGAGAAAGAAAAAAATCAGTGGAGACAGAGGTGAGGAAGTGTTAGGACACGAGTAAGAAAGTGTGGGAAAAGGGGAGACGAGAGGAGGAGGAAGGAGAAGACAAAATGCCTAAATAAAAAAAAAAACAGAAGACGAGAAATGGGGTAAAGTGATGAAACCTTTGGGGAAAAGACAACAGAGTAAAGCAAGCAACCTGCTGCAACTGTGTCATCCTCTTCAAAACAAGCTCTGATAATATTTTCTTTTTGTTGTTCCAAGAAAATATTGTGTGGCAATGAATTTAATCATTTTGCCCTGAATTTCAATTTACTGCTGTAATGCGATGCAACAGCGCTATAAGCACAGTGTCATAAGCGCCTTCCTCTAGGTGCGTTTGATATTCCTCATACACAGCCGCCGCGTACAGGGTTTGTTTTTATTGAAATGTGATTGGGTGGTGTCTCGCTTTAGGGCACAACACGCTGCAACCAGAGGATTCACGAGTCAATTTCCTGAAGTGGAATCCAATAACGGCGAAGAAGTCGAGGCGAGGCGTTTTACGGCTCCTTAGGAACATCAGGAGAGCGGCGCCGAAAATACCGTAAGTCACTCCGAGCCTGCATCTGGAAACAGTATGGGCAAAGAGGGGGGAAGGTGGGGGAGGGTGTCTTGATGAAATATTTGATCTGAATCCAAAAATGACTTTTTTCCCAGTAAGAACATAAAGGTCATGGCCTCGAGTGTGTTTTATGGAGGAATCCTCTGAAGGTGCTGCTTACAGTCGAAAGACAACACATTTGGCTCAGTATCTTTAAACCTGTTGCGTCTCTAAATTACTGGTTTGACTCAATGAGCAGCCTCTAATCAACCAATCAAAGTTGAGTTTTTTCCACGGTGGACGTGGTAAGGCAGTAAAACCCAGGCCCAAACATCTCAATGACCTTTGGATATCCACTCAAAGAAGGAGGATCCAGTCCTGGACCTTTCAGGTATATCTCATGATTGTCTTTAGCAGATGGTACTTGGCCACTCCTTAACAACCTCTTGTCCATGTTGGCTCACACCTGCGCCCTGCGCCTCAAAGTTCATGCTTAGCCTTGGACATTCACCAGTACACGGTAAACTTCTTCTTCTACACGGGCCTTGACGTGACGTCAACTGCTGCTAAACGCTTTTGATGAATCCAAATGACTCTTTTTTATCTAGAACCATCAATGAATATGAATGAATTACCTCTCAGCATCAATAAGCAGCACTTATTAAATCACTACTTCACCTTGACTCCTACGTCTGTCAGGGTGATGTGGTTGGTTTGTGCACGCTGTCAAATCAAGAGGCTCTATATGATTATATAATCATCTTATGTTATATTTACTTTTCCTGGTAACACTTTGATTATTCTGAAAAAAAAAACAAAAAAAAAAACATTAGCCTGAGAGGTGAGTGGTAACATGGTAGATGGTCCCAGCCCAACAGTAACAAATGAGCTAATTTACCAGCCCGTCCTCCACCCTGAGCAACCACACGGGTCGTTTTTTACAACCCTAAGATACAACTCATGGGGGGATGGGACTTTACGGGGTCTTGGTTGTCATGATTAAGATAAAAAACTCATGGACTGTACTGAGAGTAATTTACTTTGTTACCACCTTTGTCTCCGTGATTACATTATCAGTCATGTCTTGGTTTAGGTTGAGTAAAAACATACGATTTGACTTCAAACAAACTGTGATGTGACGACTGAGTCAGAGCTTCTCCAACACTGCAGCTCTGTGGGATGTTCCTGGGCTGCAGTGGTCAGGACCTACCAGAAGTGGTCCAAGGAGGGAGAACCACTGGACCACAGACAGGGTCAGGGGTCAAGGCTCAGTGATGGTGGTGGGGAGTGAAGGCTGGACCCTGTGGTCTGATCCAACAGAAGAGCTGCTGGAGCTCAGACTGATGAAGAAGTTCATGCTGGTTCTGATAGAAAGCTGTCAGAACACAGAGCATCACAGTTTGTTGTGTTTGGGGCTGTGTAGCCTCAGACCGGTCAGGGTGTCCATGCTGACCCCTGTCCACCACCAGAAGATCCTACAATGGACACATGGTGTCTCCTACCTGGAGAAGACATGGCACCAGGGTGCATTATGGGAGGAAGAGCAGCTGGTGGATCAGTGTGATGCTGTGGACAATGTCCTGCATCGAAACCTTGGGTCCATTCATGTGGATGTTCCTTTGACTCGTCCCACCTCCCTAAACATGGTTCAGACCAAGTCCCCCCCTTCATGGAAACAGTCTTCCCTAATGGCAGTGGCCTCTTTCAGCAGGATAATGCTCCCTGTCACTGCAACAATGGTTCAGGAGCTTTGAGGAACAACAACCAGTTCAAGGTGTTGACTTGGCTCCAAATCCCCCAGATCTCAGTCCAGTCCAGCATCTGTGGGAAAAGCTGGACCAACAAGTCTGATCCATGGAGGCTCCACCTCACAACTTCAGGACTTAAAGGATCTGCTGCTAAGGTCTGGGTCCAGATACCACAGCTCAGCTTCAGAGGTCTGGAGGAGTCCAGGCCTCCAGGGTCAGGGCTGATTTCGTGGCAAAATTGGGACATAATGTCATAATGTTAAGGCTGCTGTTTTTTTTTTTTTGTTTGTTTTTTTTGTATCTGTGTTGTGTGTTGAATGTGTGTAATATGTGTAACACCAATAACTCTTCTTACAGGATGAACAAAGACAAGTCGACAGCCGTCGTCTACCTTTGACTGAATGTATTTTATTGTAAAGCTATAAGGAAGGAGTAATTACAAGATATCGTTTCTTTGATTTGCTCAGCAAAAATAAAAGACCACATTTTTTTTCAAATTCAAACATGCGGATGCTGATCAAAAGAGAACAGATGAGGCTCAAACAAACACGGCACACAACTTCCTCCAAGAAAAATCAACAGACCAAAAAACAATGAAACGAATCGACAAAATAAAATGTACAGTTTGTCTTCGGACTCAGCCTGGACAGACATGAGAGAACGGAAAGGAAAGCGATAAAGCCGGTGGATGATTGGAGGAGAGACGTTGCTGTCCTCCACTCTGAGTCTGACTCATCACTCCTACATTTAATAGAGCCTACAGTACTTTAGACAATATAATCCTACAGGTTCAGGGTCAGATTTCCTTCACGTTGTTTGAATATATATATATTTTTTCATCTTCATTTTTTAAAAACCTACACTTGCATGTACATAAAACTGTACAAAAAACAAGGCATCACTAGCATTGTTCCTATATAAATATAACCAACCACAATTAGGCTACAAACATGGACTTCCCGTAAAGACAAAAGTGATTTGGCAGCTCTGTCCTGCTGTTTTCTTCTTGTAATTAAAGTAAGATAAAATAAAATGATTTCTCCTCTTTATCCAATGATGTACGGAAGCTCGGAGCTGCCGAAAATTCACAATCACAATTTTTCTCGAGAAGGTCTGTTATCTCTAGATGATAAACTTTTCTTTTTTGAGACAATCAGAAAATCAATTATGTAACTTTCTGAGAAAATAAGAGCACATCCCCATATCTACCGTTCTATACCTTCTACGTCTCCCACGATAATTATCTAATTATCACCGCCTCAGCCTGCAAGAACGAGCTTTTTGGTGATGACTTTGTTATAGTTTACTTTTTCAGGCTGACAAATGATCAAAAAGTTATGTCATATTAAAAATGTATTCTCTCATTTTTTTTTTTTTTTAAATCCATCTCCTAAATTTTAATTGCTTGAGACAACAAATTATGTTTTTTTTTTTTTTTAAGGGTATTATTCTGAGATACTGACTGAGATCATCTGAGGATTTCAACAATTATCTCATCATAACAACATCATTTTTGACCTAGATTATTTTTTAATAAATGTGTCCGCTATGTCCACATTTGTTTTGCCAAAGGTTAAGAATTTATGGGGAATCTAACTGTAAGTTACCGTGACCACGCTCAGCCTCCGTAGATTTTAAACTCAGGCCTTTCAGACTTTCTGTTCGGGGTTTGGCATGAAATAAAAAAAAAAACAAAAAAAAAAAAAAACCCTCCCTGCTGGTCGCAGCCGACGTCACTGTTTGACTGTTTGGGTTTGAGTCCAATTCTGTGTGGAATCAGTCATTTTTCAGTGACGACGGAGTAAAAACATAAGAAAACACAGTCCAGTCTGCCCCACCCAGAAAACATCATTTACACCACCGCGTCTGGTAAAAAACAGCAACGACCATTTATATTCATACAGCATGTCTATAGCAGTGTTGATTCCATAACATTGATAAAACAACTGCGACAACAACAAAAATGTATAATATTTATAAAGTTGGCTTGTTTCATGCTCAGCTGAGGCCTCGTTTTCCAGAGACTCCAGCCTCAGTATAATACACAACCAAAAAAACAGCAAACCACTCCAAACTTTATCGTATGATTTCATGTCGGAACAAATGTGCTCCTCTCGTGTCGGCTGGTTTTATGTGTTTTTTGGACATTTGCTCTGGTCAGATTTAAGTCACAGGCTGAATCACATCAGAGCCAATGTCGCACGTATTAAAAGATCTGAGTGAGTTGTTGAGCTATTTTAGAAATTTTAGGCCCAAACCGACACAAATTGTGCCTTTCAGAGACAGACAAGCTCGTGATTTATTAAAGGTGCATTCCACTGACTTTACCTGTCAAAGTCAATTACGTCGTCGCAGGAAAAAAATCCTCAGAAATGTTGTGCAACTGTAAAGTCGTCTGGCTCCGAATAAACCGATGGTGCCACAATGACGTCTAGTGGAAGGTGCATTTTGGGAGATAGGACAGATTCATCCCTGTGACTTAAATATCACCAATTCAGACGAACCAAAAACATAAAAAAAACAAGGGTCACATGAGAATAACAAACTTGTTCAGGACCAAATATCAGCGCATAGAGGGAAGAGAAGGAGATGAATTCACTGAGTCATAATGTTACTGACAGACTCATAACATCACTGACAGGAGTCAGACTGAGGACAGGAGTCAAGGGGAAAAAAACACAGAATAAATCCTATTATGTATCTGAAGGTTTTATAAAACTGCACAGACTTGGAAAGAAAAAAATAATAACATTCATGTTTTACTGTCATTGAGCAGATTCCACCGCACGACTACGATACATGGTTCATTAAGAGACCAGAGGAGTTTCACAACTGGATCAGAAACAAATCAAAGGAGGGAAGAAGGAAACACAGGCTGCGTCTCAAATTGACCTTTTGCTTGTTTCATCTTTTTTACACTGGAATATGGAAACGTTTCCAAAGCTGAGATTTGTATTTGTATAAAGAATAAGGATAGCAACTAATGCCACTGTGCAAAAGACTGTGGAGCATGTGGTTTTAGGAAAAAAAAAAAAGACTCAAAATAATGATAACAAACAAATTAAAAACCAGAAGAAAAAAAACTCATTTAAAGCTGAATTAATTTAGATTTGGCCACTAGAGGGCAGCGTAACAAACAATAAACACTGTCGAGCACAGTCACATGATCTACGAGGTTCAGGAAACAGAAAAAATTAATAATCTTGAGACGCAGTCTATGTGAAACAATAATGCCTGTCAGTAGTAAACCACTGTTTCAAAAGAAATATATTAATAAATCAAAGGGATTCATGTATTTTAAGTCACCAGGTGCATAAAGTTGTTTTTGGAAGCGAACAAGTGCACTTTATGTTCATCAGACATTTTGTGTTTTCGTGCCAAAACACTAAAATTTGAACTTTGAAATTTGAAATATGTTGTGTATCTGTGTTTTTTTTTTTTTTTTTCTCTTTTTTTTTTTTTTTTGAGGTAAACCAACTGCATTTCATTCGTGAGTGGTGCACGTCAGCACTGTGAGTTTTGCGAAGGGAAGCTGAGAAGAGCTGTGGATTCATGTGCTACGGCTCATCTGAACTCTGACAAAACGCTGTTGCCTCTGATCAATATCTTCCCCCCTCAGATATTTTAATATTTGCTCATAAGCCAGAAACAAAAAGAGCTCTGTGCAGCCTGACTGGAAGGAAGAACTGCAGCTGACTGAAGCTGTTACTCTTTATTTTCCCCTCAGGTCCGACTTGAATATTTCCACCAACTCTTTTCTCACTGGAATATTTATAAGTAAGAGCCTCAATATTTGGGCAATGTCAGAAATACATACATATACATGTATATATGTACTTTCTTCGGTCCCCAAAGTGGATTTGAAAGGGAATGTAAAGGCAGCGGGACGAGAGGTGGGAACTCTGCATGCAGACACCTGCTGATCTCACACACACACACACACACACACACACACACACACACACACACACACACACACACACACAGATGCTGTCAGTGTGTGTGACAGCAGCTCTCCTGTGGGTTGACTGGTAGGTGGTGGTGAGGGGGATATATATCGGGGGCTCAGGTGTTCCTCCAGGGAGCAGGAAGTGTTTGGAGACTGATGGGAGACCAAAAACTCAGGACCATCCCTCTGTGACTAGAGTATATATTTTGAATATACTGGAAAGACTCAGACACATGGAAATACACTGTTGTTTCTGTAAAAAATGTTTCTGAAGTGAAAATTACATATTTTACCAGTTTTCAAAGTAAGATCCCGATCAGCTGATGAGTGTTTAGTTTAAAGCCACTGAATGTGAACACATCCTCTTTACATATTTTTAACATAAAGTTTATTGTTGACCGCCCAAAGATCTTAAAATGGGAGATGCTGAAACCTCGCCATGTCTTTTCATAATAAGTAAAGCAACGACAAAGGAGCTGTTCACACACACACACATGCACACACACATACACACACACACTTTAACAAACTCACACTTGCACAAAATATTATTTGTTTGCTCTCTTGGTCTCAGATTTTACTGCAAGGTGAAGCCAACAGCAACGCCAGAGGTCACTCAGGGTCACGGGAGGTTGCTTTTCTTCTTCTAGGGTTAATTGGTGCCAAAGAGCGAAAGTTAAACTGACACTACATCACCTCCTGCCTCGCTCTCTCGCTCTCCTCCAGCTTTACCTTACGTAGCATAACTCGGTGGTCACTGGGGAGCTCACCGGCTGGCCTGGCGGTGGGCGGGCATCATAGAGTGGGAAAAAAAAAAATTACTTGTTTACTGTGAAACAGTGAAGCGTGGCTAAGGGAAAAGGAAGGAGGAGAGTCGATGCGGACGTCCATGTTGGGCCTGTAAATAATCAATCAGAGCTCTGAGCGGCAGCATTAAATCACCAGAGGAAGATGGCGAGCATGAGGGACCGCGGCGGCGCCGGTGAACTCTAAATCTTTGTCACCGGGAGGGTTGAACGTCAGTTGAATGATGATTGATTTACATGCGGGGGAATACTGTGACGCTCTGCGTGTGCGTGTGTGTGTGTGTGTGTGATTTCTAAACAGGCAGATATGTCCACACTAAATCCCATCGCCTGAAAAGAGGAGCAACTGTGTTTTGAATCGAGATTCCAGGCATCAAAAACAAATGTATGCACAATAAAAACCAATAAAGCGTCTGAGGTGGACAGGGTGAGCACGACATCAAAAACCAACAAAAATAAGCAACACAAAACTGGGGAGTGAAGCGGTTTGATACACTCCATTATTTGCCCAATAAAAGCAGAGTACGCCCCCTCCCCGACCTGTGGATGGCCCTGTTTTGCTGCCTGTTTAGCCTTCGAAGACGCCACAGCCCGGCTGGCCGGCGGCGCTTTGATGCTCCTGCTATGATTCTGGAGGATGGATGTTCACATCACACCCACCCACACACACACACACACACACACACACACACACACACACACACACACACTGCAACTAAACAAATGACAAATCATTTAGTCTCACGTCAAGACTTTTCTGCCAACAGTGGTGAGATAATCCCATAATATACACATGGTGAAATAAGTATTTTTTAGTATATTTAGTATATTTCATGTTTTTTCAGATGTATTAAACTTATAATCAGTATTTACTGCATTATAAACACTGGCTATTTAACCTAAAAGCTCAACGACTGATGTTTAAAGGTTGTATTTGCATGGTTAATGATTTTGCTCGAAGAAAGTTGTTATAACACCAATAGTGACCTGGAAGAAATAAAGTTTTAAATATGGTCTGAGGATCCCAAGAAATAATCATGTCAGGAAAAAGTCTGTACAGGCCCTAAACGGGCTTTGAGAGGAAAAGACTTTCCAGACACCATTAGAAACTGGCTCAAACAAAGCGGTAAAACCAGCTCACAAGCCCAGTTTGATACTGTTATTTCTGGGGCGACGAAAGATACTTTTTAGAAAAGATATGTTGAGAGTCTCCCCTGAGAAGGAGGGATGGCTGACTATAAAGGATGGTGCTTTGGTACGATGTCTTCAGTTGGGTCATGGAGCCAGCTCAGGTTGATCTCTAGTGAAAAAATAAACTCTGTTGCATTGAACTCCTGAAGACTCCAGTAGGTCTGCAGCTGTGTAGAAGTTTAAGTGTTGGTGAAGAGGCTCAGACTCAGAATCTGGCCCAGACCTGAACTTCTGACCATCCAACAGTACTTTTCCAGTAACCTGAAAAATCGCAGGGTCTCGGTTTGCACGGTTATAACCTTTAGAACAAGTGGCAAAATGTTTTGAAGAATCCATTTAGAAACACAAACACACAGGAAGTGATGCTCTGAGCACTGAGATGGCTCCTACATAGCTGGAATATCATATGTTGGCCACTGCACTTGTGTCTCTTTCTCCTTGGATCCACAGACCACAGAAAATATCACATATTCATGGATTAAAAATTCATTCTCCAGAAAAAAATGTCTTTGTCTGCAGGTTGTCAACAGTTTTCGAGACACTCTCATTTATGATGGCAGCCTATAGGAAAAATGCCTACTCGGCTGCAGCCATGGACTCCAATATAATACAAATCAATAAAAAATGTGCACATTCTTTTATTAAAAATTCATGAAATTAATTTTAATGTCACTGTCCCTGTCTGTTGGAGCCAAATTGGATAATTCACATTCTTGCTAAGTGATTGTAGATAAGTTTTTGGTGTATTTGCCACTTTAAATACACTCAGAGTCTTTTATAACTCTTTCAAGGTCCAATATAGTAGGAAGGTCGATGTCCATCTCTTCTTTCATTATTAATCAGGTCGAGGTTCAATATTAATACCGTGGAAGTATTGAAGGCCTCAGTCCGCAGAGAAACGCTCACAGCCTGTATTCAGAAACTGGGACTTAAAACCGGCCGTCAGGACTAATGGAACTTTGTGATGTCACAACAAAGCAGATGACACCCTCAGCCACACCCCCAAGCCCCGAGCAGCACTTTCCTGATATCTGTTGGATTTTATTGGATCGCTCAGAAAACGTCAGCCAATCAGAAGAGAGGATCTGAGCCTCTCTTCTGATTGGCTCACTGACCTGATAAAAGTAAGTAGGAGCAGCTGAAATCATCTCACCACACGGGCTGATTTCTGTCTGACACTGTGGGTCTCACTGAGAGATTAAATGACTTGTTAGGGATTTTTTTTTTATTTTTTATTTTTTTTGCAGCGTCTTCTCCTTTATCCATCCAGCCTCAGCTGGTGTGCATCACTACAGGTGAAATCTCACATTATCCTCAGCAGCCATTTATGTGAAGCTGTGAATGAATGAACCTCTGAACCAGCTCACTTTTTACTGGTGCAAATTATTGCCAATAATGTGCGGAGCCTCGGGTCGTAATTAGAGTTTCTCTGCTGTGCCGAGCAAAGTGGAAAAAGGGGTGGGGGGGGGGCGTTAGTGGACTGAAAGCCTGTACAGGTGTCATTAATCCTGAATTCCTGTGTGACTGCGGCACCACAGGAAGCGGTGCCCACCTCCCTCCGCTGAACACAGCTAACGGGCTTAATAAATACTCCTGCTTAACGCCAAACGGCTCGGCCTCACACTGAGGAGGTAAAGAGGTGGGAACTAACGAGAGGCAACGCCAGCGAGAGACCTCTTCCTTGGAGCTCAAGAGCGCAGCAGGGAGACATTCGCCAGTTGCCACAAACAACGCACTCCAACCATCGCAGCTGTGGCGTGCAGAGCTGCACTGACACTCGCTCAGCTGTCAAACATACAGCTGGTGCCTTTTAGACAGCTTCCCTTTTGTCTTTTAAAGCTTAAAGCACTTTTATTAAAAGGGCGTCTCCTATATTTTACGCAACCTTGATCAAACCTGTTTTGATTGTTTTTTAAAAGCTATTTTAATGTTATGTTAATGTTCTATTTTTAATGTATTTCCATGTCTCTGTAAAGCTTCTGAAGGTGCCACATAAATGAACTTCAAATATTTTATGGTTTGTAGACGTTGGCGATCATTAATCCCAACGGATACCGTGTCAACTGTGCTACTGTCTGAGGACATTTGTTGTCCCCAGAGGGTGAACTTTGATGACCTCCCTGACCTTTCCTCTAGCAACAACATGAGGATAAATCTCATAAACTTACGATTAGTTCCTCAGCAATTTATAGCATCTCCCAAATGGATAGGCCAATTTTGATCCAATTAGCCATGAGTATTCATGTCCCCCAGAGGATGACGTAAAAGCATCACTCCCTGATGTTTCTTCCAGTGCCATCACATCACATGTCCCTTCTACATAGAATATCACCAATCAAGCACAAGATTGCTATGACGTTTACTCATCACACTTCTGCTCCCCAGGGGGTGAACCCTGGATCTGCCTCCTAGCGCCACATTAAGGACAAAGACTTCTATCCTGAGCAACCTGTATGGCTCAAAGAAAACTTTTTTTGGCTGTAATGAGCTATGTCTGAAGCAGGATTTGCTTATGCCCTAGGTCAAGGCTTTAGATGTCTCATTTTTCAACCATAAGTGCCAAACTTATTTTTGGTTTTGAATAATATACAATTTGAGATTTCAGAGCTTAAGAATATTTGCTGTGTTTGCTTGACTAAAAAACTTATTTATTTCTTTGTTAATAGATCAATAGGTTCAGTTTCAATAATAAACAATACAGCCATTAGGGGTCACTAGTAAATATGTCACATGGAACAAGATCATTCACGTGTGGAAAGGGAAATTCATTTCCATTGTTTAAACAAGAAATTTTGTTTTTATGTGACTTTTTTAAAGATACATTTGGTGAGAATAAATTTAACTGTGACACAAATTCATGTTGAGTTTTCATTTTATGGTATACTACTGACAACAGCATGAATAATACAATCGGTTGTTGGTTACTCAGCTTTGGCCGACTTACTGAAACTTACTGAAACACCTAGAGCTCAGATTACCGTCTGCTTCTGAATAAATTGGTGTCAGTGCGCCTGTGATGATTTTGTCTCCTTATGAACCCAAATTCAACCGTGTTGTAAAGTTGTAGAGGAGAGAGAAAAAAAAAAAAAAAAAAAAAAAAAAAGTCTTTATAACTCGGCACCGTCGGTGATGCGCAAGAGTCCAGGGTCCTGCAGTGTGACGGCAAACGCCGCGGCGTCGTCGTTTCTCCGTACATGCGAAGGTTTTCAAGTCCATTGACCCGACATTACACGAAGATCTGCAGACAGCACGACAGCCACGGATCCACACCTTACAGCCACAGCAGCTTCCTCTGTCACTGTTTGTAGTATTTACAGCTCTGTACACTGAAAAAAAGACCTCACGGCAAGAAAGGAAAAAATGAACCAGAACCAAAAGAGTTCTCAGCAACAACTCTGACGATTGGAAAACAGCTGCGTTTCTGCAAACGTCTTAAGGTTGACGATGAGCTGCTCCTGATAAAAATGAGCCTGGTTGATTTGATGCAACTTGGCCCGAAAATGTATTTCCCGTGGGCTGCAGAGTTGACAGTGAAAAATTCCAACAAGAAAAAAAAAAAATCAAACAAATCAAATTAGAAAAAAAAAAAAGAAACAAAAACGTCAGGATAGATAGCATTACACAGTATACTTAAGTAGAATTTACAAGAAGTTCTTTCCCTCCTCCCCCCGAAGGTGTTTTTTCTTTTTCTGTTCCAACACAGCAACATAGCCTAAAGCAACACACAAAAATCCAACTCAAATACGTGAGTAGCTAAATAGTTTCCCATTAAATTATCACAACAATGTGGTGTAGTTTACATTCCTTCCGCAGCCGCAGGAGCCGCGTGTTTTCTTCAATCGATTTTGATTAATTCTATTTTACATTTGATTGGTTTCTAGAGGTGGGTGGCGGTGGTGGCAGTGGGCAAGGTGGGCAGGGGTCTAAAGCCTTGTACAGTGGATGCAGTTATAAAAAGGAAGAAGGGGGAGTTGGTGCTGCGGCACAGCAAGTAATAGGCACAGGGGGCGGCAGTGAGGAGGTGGGACGGGTGGTGGCGAGCAGCAACAGGGAATGAACGGGAGCGTAGGGAGGTCGTTGGGGGGGTATTAAGGTGGAGAACGTCGCCCTCACAGGTAGATCTCCCTCTTGGAGGTCTGGCCGGTTGGGGTGGTGGCCGAGTGGTACTCCACCGCCTGGCTCAGTGGGATCTCCTCCAGCCCACAGTCTTTCACAGACGAGTCTCCGCCCCCGGGGTAGGCACTGCTGTAGGGTGTCATGAATCGCATGTTGGACACTTTGGAGCCGCTGCCACCACCACCGCCGCCGCCGCCGCCGCCGCCACCCGTACCACGCTCCTCCATCATCAGGGGCTTTGGGCTGCCATTGGCCATGAGCTGCTCCTGCCCGTCCATCTCCTGGTAAGGCACAAAGGTGGAGAGCTTCGGAGCATTCTTGGACACCTTGCGGTTCGGGGAAGGCTGTCCGGGCATCCAGCAGGAGTCAGAGTGGCCAAACTCGGTGCACTCACGGGTGCAGTTACCGGTCATCGCCACGTCGGGAAGGGGCCTGAGGTCTGCAGAGACGGAGAGAAAGGATAAGTAACCTGCAAGCAACAGCAGAAAACAGATAAGGGTGGATATGGTGATGAATCTGGGTCTGTGTTTGGTCTCCACCAGCCTCTGAGGGGAAACTCTGGCTGTTGGCTGGAAACACACATTCAGTAACTGACAAAACCAAAACAAGGTGCTAGAAGAAGCTAAAATAAACACTCAGATTGATCCACATTATACAGTTATTAGAAAGGATGAGACCTCTGTCGTGTCTCATCCATGTTTTCAGTCAAATTGTATTAAAGTCTGTGGGAAAATGTCCCTACTTCTCACTTCATTTATTAACTCAGTAAACATTTTCTTCATGAATTTACAGTCTCAGTCTCTAGTTTCAAGTCTTATTCAATACAACATGATATTATTTTTTTTTAAATTATGGTCCATTTGCACTAAGGCATGGCTGCTCCTCCAAATGCCCTTTCTTCTGGTTTCAAAAAACAAAGATGGCCAAATTACAGACTGGAGGCTTAAAAACTTCACGCCGAGTTGCCACTGGTTCTGCCTTTGTATGCCATGACCAGTTTCTTCTCTGACCTCGTGTTTTGCGTCACCCACTGGATTTGTTTGTCCGTCTGATTAGTTTGGTGATTTAAAGCAATTAGTTCAATCAAATAAAAGGAGAAAGGACCAATCGTCCTGTTGAATTACTGTAGTAAACTACATGTGTTATATGCAAGAAGTTGTGCATTGATTTTTTTTTCTTTATTTGACTCTATTATTTGGATGTTTGGTTGCATTTTGGTCAGACAAAAGTATTTCTGTCCTTAAGTTGACACACTTTTCTGTCATGTGTCTCTGCGTTATTGGTGTTTGTCATGTTTATTATTATGTGTTACCTTAGGGATTTGTGCTTTGTGATTTTTGCTTTGAGACGATCAGGTTAAGAATTTTCTTGACGGTAAACTGAATCGTACTTGACACAAGACAGATTTCGTGTTTCAGTCCCAAACATTGGTCTTATTGTGCGGTAAGATCTCTGTGTAAATGTTGCTTTTTGTTCCCTTTAAACTAACAAACCTGCGAGCGCCGTGTCACAGTTCAGCTGCGCGCCGGCTGGCAAGAGCGGGAGAGACGCTGATTAAAACTGTCATTATCCCTTTATCCACACACGAGGCTCGCTCCATTTGAAGGAAATTAATTAAAGCTCAGTGTGTATTTTTAAAGTCACTAATAGTTCACAAAGTGCCAGGAACGTCGCTTAATTTGTTGCCGAAAGAGCGAGACCACGTATGAAATGGTGGGTGCTGAGCATGAAACAGGATCAGCTGATTTAAAGGAGGAGAGAAAAACGCTCAGGTTCGTTAAAACATTAATTATGTTGCACAAACACCCAATTAAGGCAAAAAATAACAACACCTCAACTGTTTTTTCTTTACCTACAACAAATGACATGACGAGAGATAACAGATACAGGAGATGTTTTTCTTTCTTCAACGTGGTGAATATTAAGCCCATGGTTTCTAACCTCGTTTTTTTTTTTTTTTTTTCACTTTCCCTTTTCTTATGTTGGCTATGCGTGGTTTTTACTTCAACCCTGAGCCTCTGAGTCAGGCGGGCAGACAGTTAGGAACTGACAGACAGACGGACGGACGTGAGGCTGAGTTTGCATTTAAACAAAAAAAAAAAAAAAAAAAATCACAGCTCAGAATGGAAAAAGGTCAGAGATGGAAGCAGAAATATCAATGCATATGCAGAAAGTAACCTTTCTTCTGTGCGTGACATTAGATCATTCTTTGATACTGGAGGCGGAGAGGGTGCCGGTCCTCGCGGGGAATGGCGCTGATTTCCCAAAATGCCCTCTGCTTCATGCATAATTGAAATTCATTGCCTCCCTTTTTTTTTTTTTTTGCAAAAGGAGCTATGGTCGGCTTTTCTGTCTGTTTGCGGGTTGAAGTGTTCGTTCTAATCCGGGGGAGTGCTGAGTAGCAACTGTGCTCCATCTCTTTTTCTTTTTTTTTTCTCCTCTCCCCACATTCTCACGGCCGCCTCCGCCGTGGATTTTAGTTTTTAAACACTTCCCATGCAAAAAGCAAGGTGCTTGCAAAAATGTTAAGTCATGTGAGAGTGGCTGCTGAGTTCAGAGCCGCCGTTTAATAAGTGCTTTGCCTCTGAACGTCATGTCAGCAGGAGGCTTACAGAGCACGGACGCCCCAGAGCTGCACGGCTGAACAGACTCTAAACTTGACTCACTTCGACAACAACAAGAGAAAAAGGGACCCAGCAGCCAAGTTCAGCTGGACCGCAGCCTGTGGGGGGACTTTGTTGGACGACAACCAGGACCTTTGACCCCTGACTCCGCGTCTAGAAACACCGCTCGAACCACTTGTTCATCCGATTTCTACAAAACCGACCATCAGCAGTCGGTTTCATTTGAACCCTCGGTTACTATGGAAACTGGCTGCTAATACAGTCATTTACTGCTGTATGTTTTACTCTCTCTACTTTCACTCTTGTGGATGTTTGTTAGATTAATTACTGTGTTGGAGCTCCCTGGGGGATTCAGCATTGACCTTTTAATGAGATATCAAGTCTTTATTTTTGTTTATACAGTTTCATTGATATTGTTTTCACAACATATTTAGTTTGATTCTTGTCCATGGTGTCTAATTGTTTACTGATTTACAATTTCATAAATGTGTCATTTTAAAGACATTGTCGATATTATGTTTGTTATTACAGAATTACAATTGGAGAGAGAGGGGTGCGACGTGCCACACCTTGACCTGACAGCTGTTGAAGCCCGGTCCTGCCCTGGGGGCAACTGAGCAGGTCTGTGTGACCCCCATGCATTTACTCGTTTGCCCATATTGGGTTTTTGTATTCAAAAAAACAAAATCATTAAAAACATATTGTGCAAAGACTTTGTTTTCACTCCTCTTGCCTTCCTAAGCTCAGCTACAGATGTTCCTCGAGGAAGACTCACCACTTTGCCTGTTACTGTTTGTCACTTACGAGCTCTCTGACACTTGTCAGAGTGGAGCGTCTTCCTCGGGGGAGCCATCTTTGAACAGGTGATGTTTACGAGTATAAGAGGAGATAAACAGGAAGCTGTGCCGTCTGTTCAATCACACCAGTTGTACTGTAATTGTTGCTTCTGCAAAACCTGTCTGCTTTCGTGTCTCATCTCAAATTAAAGCCTGGAAGTCGTGTCACGTACTCATAGTGAAACTGTACAAATATCATAAGTAAAAAATGGGAACTAGATAATATATATCAGAATGAAAATGAAGGTATGTCTTATCTGGTGTTTCATCTATTTTATATCTCCACTACTAGTTGTGAAGATGCTTCACATGTAAAGTCTTCTAAAGGTGGTAATCCCTCCATTTCCTGGCACGTTTTTTTAAGGTGGAACATCTGCAGGTTGTGGCAAACTTCCTCAACAGCAATGTAACACTAGGGAAATAAAAACATTTGGGATTTATTTCTGAATGAAAACAGCATTTGTGTTTTAAAAAAAATGGAGCCATTAGGGGGCTTTTACTGTGAAACATCTGCGCACACAACAGCAGGAAGTGTAGTCTCGGTGAAAGTAACTTCACAGCAATTTAAAACGCCACAAACGAGAAGTGACAGGCGTAAAATCTGAGGATGGTGAGGAGAGAGTGTGGTGAGTACGGCGTCGTTCCTCTGTAGTGCTGAATTAGTACTGTGTCGCCCTACATGATGCTGAATTCACAGAGAAAACAGGTGAACACAGAGCAAGTGTATGAACAGTAATGGTTTCAAATTAAAAGCAGAGGACGTTAGACAACAAGAACATGCTTTGAGATGGATAAAATTTACTAGAGGCCTGTTGAGCCCTGAAAAATAAAGCTGTTATATATTCTTTATGTGTGTGTGTGTTCTCTTGTTTTTATACGTCTCAAAAAAAAAAAAAGAAATATAAAATAAACCTCCATTTACCTCCAAATATAACCAAAGTATAACAATAAGGGATTTAAAAGAAAAAAAAACATTAAACAGTGGGGGGCCAGTAAGAGCACGACCCCGTGTTCAGGTCCTTGGCACAATGATCCGTAGCTTTGATCACAGAATTCAGATCCGGGGTGATGGGGGTCGTGTTCATCCTTATTAAAGCACATGAACTAATTGGCTCTGATTTGAGATGGAGCTAATTGGCGAGCACGAAGGGAGGAAGAGTTTGGGCGATGAAACCAACATATGAGATCAATTACGGTTTCCGCTAATAAGGCCTTAACTATGGTGGTGGACATGAGAGGGTTGGTGTTACCGCCACCGCCGCTACACACCCCGAGCCCAGATCACCATCATCATCATCATCATCATCATCATCATCATCAAAGCTGTAATGATGGCTGATCAGACGCTGGTGCTGATTCAGCTGTTATCCCTGATACTCATTAGTGACTGAAGCATAAACATCGGATCGTGATTTCAATACATCCGTCCCAGGGGGAGATACTCAACAACACCTGACCGGGTGGACAAAGAACTTGCTGCTAATATTCATGGTTGTCAGATGCTAATGACTTTTGGTGACCTCAGCCTTGTTGGCCCCCAATAAGCCGTTTGGTAAGAAGTCGCTCTGGTGTCATTGATGGGTTATGGCCCAAAATCTTTGATCTGCTCTTACTTTTTCCCTTCCCTGCTTTGTTGTGTTTTGCGTCTGTATTTCAGCTTCACTAATCTTGATCAGCCATCGACCCCTGAAAGTATCCAGGAAAGGTTTAACGCTGTAGCCGTCAAGCCAGCCACCAATGTCATTAGATGTTGATATTTGTTTGAATGTAGGTTGCGACGTCAGGTATTAAAATTCAGTGCCAGGACAATGTCTCACGCCAACTTTCAAACATCTCAAGTCAAGGACATGACATTCCAGTAGTGAGCAAAACGCAATAGGACAAGGACATTTTCCTGTCACAACCTAACATACCTAACTTGGACTTGGACCCTATCGGTGCCCTTCTTTACTTATTAAATAGATATACTGCTTACACTAAGGTCTGAAGCTTTAGCGATGTCCGTCACTTGTAAGCTACTTTGAATAAATGCTTCTGACACATGAGTTAATGCGAATGTAAATCATCCCATCACCTTAACTGTTCCTACCATGTACAGATTTTATAAAAAAAAAAACAACAAAACATTGGTATTAGGTTTCAATGAATATGAATCAGCCAGGGTGTTGTAATATCATCCATTATCAATCTTCTTGTTTGACTATACACAGAGGAAAATGATCCTGTCTTTTCTTTTCTCATAGAAATATGTCACCTCTTATTTGGAGATGACTGAATTCTGACCTGTTCCCCCTTTAGGAGGATAGAATAAGGAGCAAAGGGAAAGAGCTTATAAGATTTAAGACATCCATCCTGTCCTCTTAGAGAAGAGCTGAGCTTCAAGGCCTTTGTTTGATCACATTCACAATTGGAGGTATTTGAGGTGCAGACTCATTTATAAGCCAATCAACTTTCTTTCTCTCTTTCTAGCTGATTTCAAACAAATAAAGATCAGAGCAGTGAGGAAAGACAAGTTTCATTTAAATTGGACATCATCCTCTCTAATGACCATCAGGGGGCGACTCCACTGGCTGTAAAAAGAAGTCAGATTGTATTGAAGTCTATGGGAAAATGTCCCTACTTCTCCTTGATTTATTAGCTCAGTAAACGTTTTCCTAATGAGTTTATGGTCTCAGTCTCTAGTTTGAAGTCTTCAATACAACATGGTGTTATTTATTTATTTTTTTTAATGATGGTCCCATTAAGAGGAAAATAGACCATAAAGCAGGGGATGAATTAGGGGGCGTGGCTGCCCCATGATTGACAGCCGAAACCAGAAATCAGACCCACCTTCTCCTCTTGATATGTTTTCTTCTGGGATTTGAGATTAAGAAATAGTATATACTGATGTTGAATTAAACCTATATAATAAACTGAACTATACCTATAAAGGTCCTGCAATAAGAAAGGGGGTCTCAGAGCCTTACAGGGTTTTACACTGTTATTATCGTTCCATCAACCACAAAGACTCCAGGGCAGCAGCAGCATTGTGACTTCAGATTTCTCATCGGTACTTAAGGGAAGTTTGAAAAGTTCGGGGCTAACCCCTGGAGGAGGAAGCACTATCTGTCCTCTCTCTCTCCTGTACCCTCGGTGAGGCTTGGCGGCGGCGCTGTCAGGGGGCCGTAACGCCGAATTCAAGGTTGCCTCTATTAGTCAAGGCTATTTAAAATGGAGTAGCCCTCCTGAGTTTTTTTCCCCCTGTAGCCCTTATCTGCACTCCTGAGTTCCAGTTAACCCTGGGGACCCTCGCACGCCCTGACGGCCTCTCTCTTTGCATAATACACTCCGCTACCTTGGTCACCATTTTCCGGTCAAACTAATTAGATTTCAGAGTCCCCACTTGGGAAGATGTCAGTGGTATGAAATGGAAATAATTTCCAGGTGACTATCTGACATTTTACGCTGTCGACTAGAGTAAAGAGCCCAGGCGGATTGGCTCCCGCTACCCCCCCCCCCTCCTTTTTTTTCCCTCCTGCTCCTCTTCTTCTTCCTCTTCTTTTCCGCTCCATCACTTTAGTCGCAGAGATATGCTAAATCCTCGTGCTCCCCCTACTCTCTGCTCAGTCCTGGGTGATAAATGGAAGCAAATGTACACAAAAGAAAGCTTCTCTTTTTTCTGCCTCTGCTTGAAGTGTTAATGTGTTTAATTACTTTGAAGCTTGTGTGTGCGTGTGAGCGTGTCTGTGAGTGTGTGTCCGTGTTGCAGTTAAAGCTGCAGCAGGAAAACCTTCAATTAATGCCTTTTCTCTGCCGATGACAATGGCTCCAATTTATCTTATGGGAACAATAGAGGAAGTGAGAGGAGGTTCAGCTGCTCGAAATGCTCAAAGACGTCCAGGAGAAAGCGAACGACGTGCCGCTACTTCCCCCGCTGCAATCAGCGGTGACGCCAGCAGCCCACACACACACACACACACACACACACACACAGACACACACACACACACAGATACCTTACTTTAAGAAATGTTTCACTGACTTCAACTCATTCTCAGGAGGCTATAACCACAATGCAGCGAGCCAACTGCAACATCATACAACATTTATGGTCATTACATCAGACCAGGTGCTTAAATTCCTGCCAGACTGTCTCTTCTGATCCAAGCAATTCTACTTCGAGGCTCTACCCTGATCCTAGAGGCTCTGGCTCTGAGATCAGGATCAGGTCGACAATGTGATTTGTGACATTTCCGATGTGAGAAGTTAGTGCACGTCACCCTTATGCAAACATATATATAATATAATTGTATTTCATATATATTATAAAGTTATAGCTGTTTATATGTGATAATGTATCAATCGTTCGTGTGATCAGTCAATGCATGATAATAATACACACAGCAACATATAGGGACATATATGTCATATACTGAAGGGCCAACAGTTCCTGAAAGCTGGTCCCTGTATCTTTCTGACAAGTGACCATTTTAAAATTGCAATCAAAGCAGACGTCACGCAGCAACGGACCAGGTGAAGTGTTCAATGACGGGTGGAAACGTGGGAATCCGACCAATATGACATAAATGGAGCCGAAGCTACGGACGCAAAACTTATCTCTAACTTTGTTTCAGTAACCACACGTCAACATTTCAGTAGGCGTGCACCTCCTCACCTCGATGATCATCTACTTGACTGTATATGTGGTTTCTCTGACAGCTGTTTGTAAATAAGAAACACATTTACAAGATAATATACTTGTTAAATATTTATGCAATCAATAGTTAAGAAGTGATCAGAGCTGACAACGGGACCCTACGATGGAATGATCATAATTTGGATCCACACGTCAGGTCGTGGTTCTGAGGATCCAAACTCCTCTAGTCAGGAAATGGCAGCACTGACATTAGTTAATGATCCGAAAAAAAAAAAAACAATGGTTTTATTAAATTCCCTCCTGAGATACAACTGTACCATGACTGAATACAGTGTATAGTGTGTACTGTATATTGTGTGTCTGTACGGTTTACACTATGGCTGCTCGTCTGGCTGTTGGAAAAGGTGACTCGTGAAAATCCTCAAAATCCTGATCTTTACTGGATAAAGGTGGATCGTCTCCTCCAGGACACCGAGTATGATGACGTGAGACACGCAATATCCCCACATACGCATGAACATGTTCTTCTATGAAATAATTACAACATATTTCTTTTTTTAGCGTCAGTATGTGTTTGTGTACTTTATTGGAAAAAGACACAAAGCCGAGCAGTGTTACGAAAACACAGACATAAACCTCCATCTGTATTCATGGTCACACGTCACCTCAGAACAGCTCTCAGTTCAGTAATGCCTGTGCCCACACACACACACACACACACACACACACACACAGACACACACACACACACACACTCCTGTCTTCCGTGTACTTTCCATCAGCAGCTCAGTGTGATCCTGGCGTGTCAGTGTCAGTGTGTACTGCACGCCGTGTTCCTATAAAGGTTTTACAATCATCAGTTTAAAGAGCTTTTTTTCCCCCAAACTACGAACTAACGCTACTTTCAAACAATGTCGACAACAATAACGTCCTCCGTTATTATCAAAGAGGAGACGGACACTGACAACAGATTCAACAGGGTGTAAATGGATCAGTTGTTCAGTCTGTGGTCATGGTCTGCCTGATGGTCTCTCTCCGTCCACTACTGAAATATCTCCACAGTTATTTGATGGATCATGAAGTCCTGCAGATGTTTGTGGTGTTTCCTTGAGGAATTTGGTGGGGCCCTTTTTGTTAAATGGATGAATCTTTAGATTCAAGTCTAAGTTCTCATGAGGAGGTGAAGAAGTCCTGATGTCTGTACTGTACATAATTAGATTTTTCTATAATGTTTTTCGCTTATTGTCAATATCTTACTTAATCTCATTGCTATTTTTTATTTATATTTAAGTTGATACCTTCAGTACCATACCATCCTACATTTTTTCCCCAGGGCAATAAACCAGATTGTTTTTTCTCACAACATAATCTGTGATGACAATACTTCACAGTCAAAACAGTACTTTCCCCTCAAACGTGTTAATGATCATTTTTACACCTCAGTTTGTGGGCAGATTCAAAGCTTGTGATTCTGAGTCAGGCTAAAATAAGAGTAACTTCGTGAACCATGGCCTCTAACCAAGGCCTGTGGCCATTTCCTTATGCTGAATTATTCCTTGAAAATGATACAACTTCCTGCCTTTTTTCCACATTGGAAGACGACCACATAAACTGTAAATGGACACACTATCACCCCTAGATGTCAATGTTTGCACAGTCATGTACAACACACACACGCACCTGCATTTACAAATATAATACACACGTCTGTTTCTGTTCTAATTTCCTAATCTGGTGTTCAAGCCCGAGGCCACAAACACTCTAGTTACCCAGCCACTCCAGCACGGTGGCTGGGTAACGTAACATCTCAGTGCTATGTGAGTGAGTTAGAGTAGACTCACACGTCCCGGAGGATAACAGATTATCTGTGTGTGTGTGTGTGTGTGTGTGTGTGTGTGGGGCCAGACTTGGGCTGTGTAACTGGGCCAGAACAGAAACACAAGCATGTGGCCCAAGTACAGGCCGGATGTAGCTTGTTATCTAGGCTTTCAATGTAGTTTCTATGTCTAGACTGAATCTGATTTTATATATAGATACATACATATATATATATATATATATATATCACCCACCCACATGGTATAAGGCCCAAACCGTTGTGGTATAAAGTATTTTAGCACCTACATGTGGAGACAGTGACCCTGTACAGAACATCGTCTGTCAAAGATAAACCAGATTTTCAAACAGAGACAGGGGCTCTGGACTAATTCCAGATCATTGTCCAACATGTGTTTTAAATCTGTTGGACTGTTTATCTTATATGTTTCTGCCCCGTTTAACAAATAAGATGAATAAAACTGGAGACATTTTTCTTTTCTCTTCTTTGTTTGTTTCCTTCCTTGCTTCCTTCTCTCCCTCAGTCCATCCTCTCTCTCCCTGACCCCCGTGTCGGGCTGTGTGGAAACCTTGCTGGCTCTAATTAAACTTTGGGCAGATTAGAACTTTGCCTTGTCAGTCTTTATTCATGCTTAAACAAGTTATTACTTTTTGAGAAATTAAATTAGCCGGCAATTAATTAATCGACGCAGAGCTGAGGAAAGAGGACGAAGGGGAGGAGGGACGAAAGGAAAAAGGGTGTGGGGGGGGTGAAAGATGGAGAAAAGAAGACAGAAAATACAGGAGGGGGGAGTCGGGTTTGGCAGGAAATGAAGGAAAAGGAGACGTATTTATCTCAAAAAGAAAAGAGGATATAAGATATTTAAATGTCATTCGTTCTTTCACTAATTAGCAAGAGAGGGCGATGAAGATGAAAATCATTGTTTTTTTTTTTTTCTTTCTTTCTTTCAAACATCAACATTTAATGCTCTCAGAAGCCAAACTACCCTCCCCTCCTCCCCCGACTCATGCAGGGTTGCAAGTTATTAGACAGACAACCCCCTCCCTCCCTCCCTCCCTCCCTCCCTCCCCCCTTTCCTTGTTTTTTTTTTTTCCAAATCTAAAATTAATTCACCCTCTCACTTCATCTGAAGACATAAAAAAAAAACAAAAAAAACAAACATAAAAAATAAATAAAAGAGCCTCCTCTTTCTTTCTTCCTGCTCTGATGGGTTTTCTCTCACGGTGCCAGTCGTGGTGGTTTCTCCTCCTCAGAGCCACGGCTCCTGCCCTTGACATTGACGTATTGACTGACACGTTTGCACTTAGCCCCCCCACCCCTCCCGAACACCATTTTTGTTTTCTGCAAGACCTGTTTCCTGTTTCGAGCCCAGAATGAACGACGGAGGCTCTGAGACGACGGAGGCTCTGAGATGACGTGGCGACGGCGTGACTACTGTCCACTCCTGACCACGATGCTGTGTGTGACCTCCGCATGGTTTTAGCAGCTGTGCAAACACTTCCAGTACTTTCTTTCCTTCTTTCCTTGCCCTCCTTCCTTCAATCAGCTCAAAAATCCTTTTGAATTGATATTCCCACCTCTGTCTTTCCCTCCTTTCCTCCTCCCTCTGTCATTTTCTTCCATATGCACACTCAGACTGCAATTCCAAACTCTTACATTTCACCATTCAATCGTATATTTCATTTCATTTCTTAATCCTTCGTGTACCACATTTGACTTCTTTCCTCCTACCCTCCTGTTTCCTCTCTCCTGTCTTCCTACATGCCCCTTTCTCTTGTTATTGCGACACCAGCTCAATCTCAAATTCTGATATGCAATCATGAAACAATATATTTGATATAGAGGACATTGATTTGTGTTCACACTACCCACACTGTTTTTCCCTTGTCCTCTCACTCCTTTTCCATACAGCCATTTCCTTTCTTTCTTCCTTCATCCCCTTCTCTCATCCTTTCTTTTCCTTTCTTGTCCAGTTTTCAAATCCCTTCCTTTTCTTTCTTTTCTTCCTCCCTATGATGTCACTCATTCCTACTTTCCTTTCTTCTGACTTCCTGCCCTCTTCCTTCCTTCCTTCCTTCCTTCCTGTTGTCTCCCACAAACACTCACCTGTGCTGAACTCACACCCTCCCTGTCTAATTTATGCTCATTTCTGGTAACATCCCCAACGTGCTGCTCGATGAGCAGCTGCAGCGTCCGCACAGGTTTTCAGCTCGTCACTGTGGCACAGGTGTGTGTCATTGTTGCTGTAACTGTTCCTGGTGTTTCATCCGCTGTGCCCCCCGCCGTTACTGTTACAGTGTCATTCACCTGCTATGTGCGACGTTTGCGATATTGCAGAATGCACTTCACAACTCATGGCAAAAACTGTGCACAATGCACAAATTAAACTTTCTTTTTTTGATCTTAAAGTCAAGGACTACACTGGCCCTGAGAGCTCAACGCACTGAAACGCTGAAATTAATGACAACACAACAGAAGTAGACGGAGACTCTGGGGCTGTAAAGTGAAGCCGATGCTGAAGAACTTTAAACCTTCATTCTTCATCTAATGACCATCAGGGGGCGACTACGTTTGTTGTTAAAGGATTGTATTGAAGTCTATGTGAAAATGACCTCATCTCAGTCAACGTTTTCCTAATGAGTTTATGGTCTCAGTCTCTAGTTTCAAGTCTTCAATACAACATGATGTTTATTTTTTAAATGATGGCCCATTTAGAGGAAAATAGACCATAAAGCAGGGGATGGATTAGGGGGCGTGGCTACTGTGTGATTGACAGACTGTACCACCCAATCAGGATGGAGTACAGAGCAGGTCAGCTCCACCCCTCCCTCCTCCTCAGCTCCACCTTCTCCTCCAAAGATGGTTTCTACTGGTTTCATAAAAACAAGGGCAGATCACAAACCAGTGGGTGACGTCACGGTGGTTTGCCACTTGATTGCAGTACACGTGTTATAACACATCTATGTGCACTTGACTTCAATGATTTTGACTTCAAAGGTCACAAAGCATTGAATAAGTGTGTCTGTTCAAGGCAGGTTAATCACTTTATTGTGTCCCCTGGAAACACTGCTGTTGTGTTGTGAGTATTTGCAGCACATTTGTCCATGTTTCGTCTGTTTGCATGTGTTTTCTTTGTGCGTTGGGCTCCTCGGGCCACCATGGAGGAGGAACTGGCAGAGTAAAGTGTAACCGCCTGTTTCACTGAGTATATGACGGTTAAGACTCTTGACTGTTGCTCAAAAGTGTTCAGGTTGACGCACTTATGAAAATGCACTGACTGAACCTCCCTGAGATCAGACCGGAGCCGCGGCCCGAGAGCAGAAAGACAAAACCAAAGTTTTTATTTGTACCGTTTTGTATTTGAGATCAGCGGCTGAGAATGAACCAAAGCTACTGCAATAGAAATTGCCTGAAGCTATATCAAGTACAATAACACAGCAGCTACTCCTGACCATAAATATTTGACCACTGCATCCCAGCATTGGTGTGTGTGTGTGTGTGTGTGTGTGTGTGTGTGTGTGTGTGTGTGTGTGTGTGTGTGTGTGTGTGTGAGACAGAGAATGAGTGTGTGTGTATAAAAGAGAGAGAGGTCATTAAAGATGCAGAGGAACATGGTTTGTGTTTGCTTTGAATGCACAAACTGACCTGAATACACAAACTCTGGCCGGGATCAGAGCTGGCAGCAGCAGCACATCTGCATCTGTTTAAAGGGAAGTTCACTCTTTCATTTTCACTTTCATTTTTTTTTTTTTTTGAACAAACTAGGTCTCACTCTAATAAGGAATCTCACGCAGGAGCCACTCGTATTGTAAACCGGGAGCTAAATGAACGCTTCTCAATTTGTCTCTGATCGGCCTTGTTTCTCTTTTCTTTTGTCTCGTTTGCAGAGATGAATCATCGACCAGTCGGCCGAGCATCTCACCGGATTCTCATTTCTCAGACACGTTAATGTTTATGTATATGAGCTCCTGTTGCTAGATTTAACAGCTCAGTGCGTTTACTCTGCTCCAGCTCCAGGGGGGGGGGGTTTGACAGTACAGGTTTGTTAGACTTTCCTCAGTGAAAACGGTTTTCTAAAATGTGTTTTAGAAACATCTGTCTGGTTCAACTTATAGTGAAACGTTTCTCTTTTTTGGCCATTTCGTGTCTTTACTATTTTGACAGGACAGTGTATAGAGACAGGAAACGGGACAGAGGATTTACCCCGCCCTCGCCCACTGTCAGCTGGGATTAGGTTTTGTAAATATACATTTCTCACCTCTGAAATTTAAAACCCAATGCAGAACTTCCACTGAATATCATGGACCGTAATTTGCTTCTTCCAGGAGTTATTTTTGGGACAAAGAGGCGACCACACTAAAGAGTTTGTGTGTTGTTTGTGACTTGTGGAAGCTGTAAAACGTGATCACATCTGATAGGAATGATCGGCTGTAATAAGCCACAGATTGTTTCAAAGAAAACTGATTTTTCTTATCCTTTAATGTTCCTGCTGAGACGGAGCGACGTGACTCTTCCTGTCAGACTGGACTTACAGGCCTGTCAATGTTGTTTTCCATGCATCAAACAGCCGCTAATGTTGCAGGTTTAAAGTCTTCCTGTTTATGCCTTGTCTCTTGAAGTTAACTCACACACTCGTACCTCAAACAGGAAGCTGAGACAGTCAACCAAACTCAGTGACCCTCCCCATAACTGAAGCGTCCGTGTTTGTCCCGACTGTAAATAACATCAACTGAAAAAAAAAAAAAATCTGAGATCAGATCTGAGAAAGGACTGAATTAGCGGCGAGGTGAAATGAATCTGCACAGAGAAAGAAATGCCAACCAGTCAATTATTAATAGTCCAGAGGAAAAAAGAGCACACACACACACACACACACACACACACACACACACACACACACACACACACACACACACACACACACACTCACTCATACTTACACCCCTGTGGAATCGGCCTACTATGAAGGAAAAATTCAATTATCCTACAAAAGTGAATAAATTTGCAGCCTCACAGCCCGCGGCTGCAGCTCCTGCTGCCATTTCCCAAGATGCATTTGGGGACCATGTGGAGGGGGGAATATGAAGGCAAGGGGAGCTACGACTGCAAAAGGATACACTGTTCCTTTACATCAGAGTGTGTGTGTGTGTGTGTGTGTGTGTGTGTGTAACCCTTGGCACAAAACAAAGTAGAAACAAGTACTTTGGCATTATGAGCTGCTGATGTTCCAGTTAAAGCATCCAACTGTTTTAGTTACTGTTTAATAAAAAAGAAAAATAGGACACTTAACCCAGCAGAAACACACAAAGGCAAAGTGAATTAAAGTGAAGTGAGCTTAATAAAGCTGAGTTAAAGTCAGTTAACTAAAATAAAACAAACCAAAACTGAAACAAATTGATGAAATGTTATGGAATCGTTTTCCGGAGTAAATCTACTACACTGTCTGTACTGTGTGTACTAGAGGATGTACTACGTGTACTCCATGGTGCACAAGATCCATATATTTGTATATTAAGTGATTGGGGATGTACAACATAAACTAGATCTGAAACTGTTTGATTACATGCCATCAGATACGCCAGTGTTTGAACACTATCCATGTACATCCACAGTGTTAAACAACACGAGGCAACCACATACACACTGTGTGCATTGGCATTTTACATGTAACTTGTTTCCGATATAGATATAGATATGTCATGTTTTGAATATTCTGCAGATATAGTAGAAACAGACCGTAATTCACCGTCAATCCAGTTTCATTTGTATCTCAACAAATCATAACACATTATCTGCAGGGACGTTACAGGATAAGGTCAAGACCTCACAATATTATAAAGAGACAGATGAATATAACAGATGAAACTATTGCATGTTCTGGGTTTTGTACAGGATGTACTAGATATACATGACATGAGTTGGATCCACTGTAATTCCCAACGTTTTCCAGCTCACGTCCCATTTGGAAAACTCTAAAATGTCACATCTGACGCTGTAACAACACAGAGGCCAAATAAAGTACTTTTTATCTTAATGATGGAGATCGGACATTCAGAACTGAGCTGAAAACAACTCAGGAAGAAGAGATCACTTGAACATTCACCATTTGCCTCTGCCTCTTTTGCCCTTTAACTATTCCTGTTGTTACCCAGCCTTTCATGCAATCAGACTGGGAAAACAAACAAGTATATGATGTGGTCCATCCAGCAACACCATGAAAGCTCATTGATTTTAAAGATCATTTCATTTAAAACATTTCAAAAACATTGTTCGTGTTTTTTTTTTTTTTAATTGCAGCTTTTCCCCAAAATTGTATCATAGGTACCAGAGGTATCTGGTGTATACAACAATACTACATGTACATGGAGATACACATATCAGTAAATATGGTTTTTAATAGAGTGGATGTTATAAAATGTATTGTAAGTATATTACTCCATGTAACCAGTAGTATTGTTGTAATGGAGGTGGTGTAATATGTGTAATAAGCTTCATATAGTAAATGTATTGGACTAATGTGACTGATTGATAATAATAATTAATCATAATCTTGATGGGCAATGGCAAAGTCCATCAATCTGTCCATCTGTTAATGCAAAAGTTAATGTTAATGACAAGAATATCCAATTAGTCAAGTCTGGGGATGCCTCTCAGTCAAAGATTGTCCTAAAACGGAAACTGTACATAGTTCAACTCTTCTGATTTTACCAACCCTCAGGAAAACTTTGCATCTTAGCATCACTAGAGAGAGCAAAGTTTTTTTTTTTTAATCCGGTGGGAGTCCTGATAACACTCTCTCCATCAGTTATCTGTGTATTTTTCTGTTTGTCAGCAGCAGGTTTTCATGTTTCCTCACTGATCATTTCCATCTTTTCATGACTCCAGACTCGATGGCAAGCTTCTTCGTGACGACTGTCAGCGGCTCCGCTTCCTGTTTTGATCTGACAGTAACGGTCTTACCTGAGGCTGACTGACGCGTTCTCATATTCCGTCTCTCTCGGCTGAGCGACGCCGCAGACAGATTGATGCTGACACGTATGACCAGTCGCAGAAAACAACATGTGACAGGCGCGTTGAGGAGCGGCGGCAGTGACAAGCTGCACGGGTGGCGTTTTGTTGTATTCAGGTTCGATCAACTTCGCCTGATTTCATGGGAAAATTGTTCTTACTTATGCTACAAGAAACACCAGCATTGTTTTGTGCAAAAACCTGCGGAGTAAATGGACTCTTAAATTTAATGACAGATTTTTTTTTTTTATCTCTTTTTTGCTCCTTCTAGCATCTTAAAATTTAAATAACTCCTTTTATTAGAGTCCTTATTTCACCTTTTGGCAAATAGTCAAACTGTGAGAAGGAAAAAAAAGAAAGTGGAACACAGGCAGCCTCCATTTCCTGATGGAAACACTTGAGCAAAATGAGGAACATAATAAATTATAACTACCCTCCTTTTTTATGTTTACTCATAAATTCAGACGACACCAGAGATTTACATCAGAATAAGTCCTTATTTCAACAGTCGTTTTTATTCCCCCCCTACTCCTCACATGTAAAGAAACCGGCTCTATTGACTCAAATCTTCTTGAAAAGGGACTGGAAGCGTGCAGAGAGATAATTTTACTGAGGCAAAAAAAAAAAAAAAAAAAAAAGCATGGGGAAGGCTGCAGATAAACTTCCCCGTCAGACTTTGTCATTCTCTACAGTGAGACGAAATTTGCAGGATTTTTTTTTTTTTTTTTTAATGAAGGAAATAATGTGTGACAGACATTTTTTTTTTTTTCCTCTTCCTTCTTCTCCCTTGCTGGAAATCTGAAAGTAACAGAAGTGGAGTCCGTCACTGTGCATTGAAGATGGAGCTCAGCAGTGCTGCTCTCTGGAGGAAAACTGCTCCACCAACTAAACTTCATGCGGAAAAACTGGTTCAGTGCAACTATGGCTGACTGGGGAGAGGATCCACTATGTTGCATAATGCAGAGGAAAGACAAGAAGTAAAGTTTATGGACTGTATATGCTGTCTTTCTAGAGCAGGTGTAAAGCAAAAAAGAGGGAAGACATTAGATAAAGAAAGATATAGACACAGATCGTGAGCTACTTTTAAGAAATAGACCTCAAACCTTTGGACTTTTTATTAGACCAGGTCCTGGTTAAAAACATTGCCAACTTTCTCATAGATTCAAGGATGTCTTGCCAGATGGGTGAAAATAAAGTTTCCGTTTGAGTCAACGTATTTTGAAAGTGAAGCACTGGCGATCGTCTGTGTTGAGCTTCAGACTGCACAGAAAATTAGCGGTGAGCAACTAACACTTCGTACAAAGGACAAGTGGACACCTCCAGCCACCCAAATGTCAGCCCACCGTGATGTCACCCATCGGCGTGTGAGCTGCCGTCGGCCATTTTGGTGATTTGAAACCAGAAGAAACCCTATTCGCCGCATGTGATACAGTCTGTCAATAAGACGCCCTAGTGCCTACTGATTTATGGTCTATTTTCCTCTAAGCTGGACCATCATTTAAAAAATGAACATCGTGTATTGAATGTATTGAAGATGACTTGAAACTGGAGACTGGGGCCTTAAACTCACTGGGAAAACATTTACTGAGCTAATAAATCAAGTGAGAAGAAGGGACATTTTCCCATAGACTTCAATACAATCGTGTGTGTTTTTTCAAGTACTTTGTCTCTGTTGTCATGGTTACAATAATAACAATGTGGTTAGCTCCGTGGATGGAAATAATAGACACTACATGGGCTTGTGCTTTCACATGGGAAGAACCTCCTCCTGACGTGGCCTTTGTCGCTCTATAAACTACGTCATCGCACTTTTCCCTTCGCTCCTGTCATCTTCACGACAACCAGTAGATGTCGCCTAGCAACAAAACCTAACTATGAGGTCACAATAACCTGCTGACAGACGACCTGTGGCCTCCTTTTTTACAGGACAGTCTCGGCGAATCAGGCGGCGGTGGGGTGGCGGTTAAGAGCATCCAACTTTTGTGTGTTTTTAATTCTGTAATAAACCAAATGTTTAAACAGTTTAACCTCTTGCCCTGTGCAGACACTGTAGGAAAACTGAACAGTTTCCTCACTTCAACAGTACAGACTATGTTTGGGTGTTGAGACAGCATTGAGGTCAATTTAATAACTGTTCTGAAGCTTTTGATGACCTCATATGATCTTCATTTGAAAATGGACTTTGCCTTGAAGCAAAAAAAAAAAAAAGCAGAAAAAAAATCCTTTGAAAAAAGAAAATTTCAACACCAGCTGTTCAATAGTCACTTAATAGACCTTGCTGCAGACACTTTGGTTTCCAAGGTTAAAAATAAACTGTTAAGGTGGGTGTTAAGGGTCATGAAGATGGCAAAATAGAAGAGAGACATGAGATGAGACAGACTGCAAGATGCAAACAAAAGAGGCCCTGAGACAGAGCTCTGTGGCACACCATGAAATAGAAAAGCAGACGAGGATGCGTCGTGACCAGATAATCACTGACTGTCTCCATCTCTCAGTCAGAATACATCACGGGTGTTGGGAAGGACAGCACTGCTGCTCAGACACAGCGCACTCTCCTGCATCCACACCACAAGAATTTGAAGTATTTAACAAAATAAAGGCCCATGCAAGCGAAAGTGAAAGAGTGTTTTGATAGAAAACTAAAATCCAAAGGTACGCTTTCTTTTCTTGACCTCAGTGTTAAGGGTCTTTGAGTGTCTGACTGGTGCAACCCTGACACCTGAAGAAGAGAATAAAAATAAAAAGAAACCCACCACGTTTTTTTTTTTCTTGAATTGAAACCAACAATGTGACACTTGGCTCCACTCTCACGTTTCTCTTTGATGCAGTAATTCATTAAATCACAGAAAATAAAAGAGAAACAAACAAAAAAAGAGGCTTTTTAATTTAACCTAGAGATGACTGCAGAGCTGAACATTTGGTGGAACAGAGACTCAAAACAGCAACCATGCCCTTCTCCTTCATCCTTCCATCATTTCTCTATCTTCTTCTTTATTCTGTCTTTCTTTTATCTGGTTATTTATTTTTTCTCCTTTTTTCTTAGTTCCTTCTGCCTCTCGTCGTCTATCTTCTGTCCTTTGTCCTTCCTTTCTCTTGTTGCTTGCTCACTTCTTTTCTCCATCTTTCTCAGGTTTATTTCTACCGACATCTTTCCCCCTCTCTCTCTCTCTCTCTCTCTCTCTCTCTCTCTCGCCCCGATGTCCCATCAGTCTTTGTTCTCCCTCTCTGCAGCATCTACAGCCAGCGGGGAGAAAGAGGGACCAGACCTGCTCGGATCAAAGTTGACTCTTTTCTGTATGTGAGTGTGTTAAAAAAAACACTAGGGGAAGACAGATACACAGGCACAGTCTGTCCATCCTCAGTCCATCGTTACAGCAAAGAAGACACAAACAGACTGGAAATGAACCCTCCCAAAATGATGTGATGAAAAGCTCAAATAATAGAAAATAAAAGTTTAAACAGAATGACAAATGTACATGCTGGTGGAAACAGGGCTGTTGATATCAGTACTGATACTGATACACTGACTGACACTGAGTCCTAATTACAACACATTACAGTCTCTGTTTGCCTTGAAGGATCCACCTGCTGGAGCCTTTGTTACCTAAGAAAAGGAGGCCAGCCTTCAAGATGGGAAGGCCGAGGTCTACTTGGAAATCGCTCTTCAAAAGCAACCTCCTCGGATATTGAAATTTGATATTGAATGACAAGACATATTTTGAGCCTTGGTCATATCAAACCAATTTGAACTTAATGGTCAAGTAGAATGCAAACTCCAAAGAGTGACCATGTCGAGAGAGAATCAGGCCTGGAGATGATGTGGTAATATAACAATGATATATGGGAAATTTAGAGTAAGACCATTAAATTAAAATCCAGTCAAGAGCTTGACTGGAAGAATGTAAGCTGTCATTTTGTGTCTCGGAAACATAACTTTGTACAAAGACGCTTTCAGGGACAAAACCAATGCTGCAGACAAATGGGAGACCATTTTCAAATTGTTTGGTCTTGACAGTTAAATTTTCCTCATGGGAAAGAGATTAAAAAAAAAAAAAGTTAAAAAAATAGAGGCTTGTTTTTAAGGTATGGAATCAGATGAATAAAGCAACATGGCCTCCAGTTGAATACACTGTAGTTGGCCTGTAGGACTGTACCAGCAGCAGAAGAACTGCACCTTTGCCTCATGGTTCGGTTAAGGCACAGCATCGGTGAAAGTCTTGTGCTTTGTTGACCCAACCATCCAACGCAAACCTCCTCCTCCTCCTCTTCCTAATGTAGATTTGGTCGCTTTTTTATTGCGTGCATCCAACTTCCTCCTTTACTTCCTCATGTTACTTCAGCGGCCGCTGGAGGTTTTGTAACCATAAAACCTGACAGTGGGTCATAATAAGCTGCTCGCGCAGATAACCTGCAGGTTGTTTTTTTACAGTCTCCAACAAAATCATAACACGGAAACAGAGTCGTGAAAAAAAAAACTCCCAACAATGGACGACTGAAGTGCAGCTGTCAGTGAAATAAACACTGTGAAAAAAGAAAAAGAGAATACGATACGAACGATACATAAATTACTGGTAAAAAGTCTTGAAAGTCCCTGTTCCTGGACAATATCATGAACAAGCAATATAAAAGGAAACGTGTAATGATGTGGAAAATTCTGAAAATGAGACCCAAGTTGCAATAAACCGAAAAAATTCAGATTCTTTAAAATCAGTCTATTAATCAGTATCAGTACAGACTGATTGATCATCCGCATTAAATCCCATCCATCGCAGACTTCTAAAGAGATGCCCCCGAGCTGCTGAGAAAACCAAAGAGACTGACAAATTAGCAAACACGCTCAGCTAAGAAGACAGATCCAGAAAATGTTTGGCACCTTCACTGGAAAAGATAAGTGACTAATCAGTCATCAAGTCTTTCCTCCATTGATCTTTTTGAGAGGAATGTCTGATACTGGAAGCTCGGAGTGAGGATATATTATAAGAGCTGTTTCTTTCAGAGGTACAAACTTTATATTTCTGGGTATAAGAGGGAGGGTGAGACAGACAGAGACACGGAGGAACGGAAACAAAGAAAGCAAGGAGTGAAGAGCTGAATAAGGGAAGGAAGGAAGGAAAGGAAGGAGTGAAGTGGAGACACATGACAATGAAAGAAAAGAGAAAGATGAATGAGAGGGAGAGTGTGTGATGAACAGGGAGGTGCCTGTGTTTCTCTGCCTCAAGCTACAACTGACCTCCTCACACACACACACACACACACACACACCCGCATACACACACACACACACACACACACACACACACACACACACACACACATACACACACACACACACCTTTCTCCCAGTGTCCCACTACATGTCTCTGAACTACAACCCTGGGTTCAAAGGTCAGCAGAACATCAGCAGCTAAACCTGAACCACAACCATGTGTGTGTGTGTGTGT
>CM076655.1:24465574-24475574 GCA_038496675.1 Rachycentron canadum | reverse complement strand
AATATTTGTAGTCATGATTAAAATAACACAACGTGAATTATAGAGAGTAGAAACAGCTATCTTTCCATTTGCTCCTGTCATAATTACAACAACCACTAGATATCACCTAGCAACAAAACCTAACTATGGGTCATCACATGTTTACAGGAGGACTTTAAAGGCCATATGTTTGCATTAAGGTGATAAAATATATTGAGAGACAGATAAGAGAGACAGCGAGATGCAAACAAAAGCGGACCTGAGACAGAACTCTGTGGCACATCATGAAGTAGAAAAGCAGATGAGGATGTTTCGTGACCAGAAAACCACTAACTGTCTGTGTCTCTCCATCAAAATACATCACCAGTGTAGGAACCAACTGCGCTGAGACCACAACCACCCCCCTTTGGGGTGGCCCGACAGCTGAATGGCGTGGGTGCATAAGCTCTGATCAGGTGTCCTTAGTTCAAATCCCTCCACTTTGTCCTGTGTTTCACTCCCCGCGTCCTGTCTTTCTCTACTTCCCTTTCAAATAAAGGTGTGAAATGAAAAACAGCTTTAAAACCATGAGAATCTTAATCTAAGCAAACAAAATAAAAGTCCTCCAAGTGAAAGTGCACTATGTTCTATAAACCACGTCACTGCATTTGTCCCTTTGCTCCTGTCCTAATTACAATGGCCACTAGATGTCACCTAGCAATATATGGGTAATAATAACCTGCTTCTCACATGACCTATCTAGGGCTCCTATGGCAGATCTAGTTTCATGATAGAGTTATACAGCATGTTATACTTGGACTTCTTTTTTTCACCAAGTTTGCAAAATGACTCAGCTTTGTGTTGTTGCACTGTAAGTGTGTGCACGCAGTCGCGTATGTAAAATCAAACATATGTTTTACTGCACACTACCTGCCTTCCCTTCTGTGGAATAACTTGACAAAGTTTTGACTGGAGATTTTGGGGCCGAACATCACTCTCTGTTTGTCACTGTCAGGTTCTAATTTCACTTTTCGGTCAGGACTCGTCGAAGCTTGTTTTAGATTCCAAACTCATCTTCAGGTGTGAAAGTTTTCAGCAGCAGCCAGACGGTGACTCTGCCGTCCTGAAACATCATCTGCAACCAGATCTGGAGCAGCAGCAGCAGCAGCAGGAGGAGGACACACAAAAATCACACACACACACACACACAACATAAAAATTCCACTAAAATGTGACTCACAGAGGTCGGATGGCAGTTTGGGCGACTGATGATGATGCAGCGTGGCCGTCCGTCCATGCTGTCCCGTACGAACATTTGGCCCGGTGAACGTCAACACACATCACCCACCCGTCCTCCCCCGCTACAAACGCACTCAGATACACACCTCTCTGAACGGGTGAAGCGATGCAGAAAATGGGATTCAGATTCGTCCCTCCATAACCTTCCCTTCGCTCATTTAGAGGCGTTAACTTATTCGGACCGAACACTTTTTACACCCAAATGGTGCTGTTGTGTTTCTACCACACACACTCATAAACACGCACAGTTTCCTCTCACACTGAGTTGGAAGCATTTCACGCTCTATATAGACCATCATTATTGGAAATGAAGAAACACCTCCCCTTTTAAAGATGTGCTTTGTCGCCACATCTCATTTCCACTCGTCCTCTGAGTGTGTTTTATCTTCTGCAAGATAAGCAGGATAAAGAAAGCTCTTATCTGCCGAGTGCTAAGTAGATGAGGAGCCGCACTGTATGCCATGTGTGCGCTGTGTACCCGACTGGGTAAAGTGAACAAATAAGGCTGATACCGGCTAAATCTAATACTGCCCCGGGGCACATTACACCCAGAATGCAATGTGGCAGATGATTCCTTTGGCGGAGGAGGAGATGCGACGCACTCTGGGCTCAAATGAAGCAGAAAGTTTGGACCAACAGAGGAGATGTTGAGGGATGGTGCAGATTCATTTTAACATTTTGTTTTCTATTGTCTTTGTGTGTGTGTGTGTGTGTGTGTTCCTGCTGAAAGCCTGAACCGTAAATCACACTGATGCCCTGTCGCAGCAGCGGCAGCCTCATTACAGCTCTGTTTAGAGGAAAGACCCGAAAAAAAAAAGATCCACGTATTTACATAACCAGAGTCTGAAGGTTTAAATTTACCTTTATCTGTATTTTATTTTATTTTACAGATGATCAACAATGTCCAGGTCCACCTGATTCTACTCACCACCGACTAAAGGTACAAGTAAAGAAATAACAGCATTAGAAAACAAGTCTCACAGGGTTGTAGAAAATCCAGCCACTTTCTACCCATCACAGCAACTCTCTACATCTGACCTTCCTGATACTCCACTTGATACCCGCTGCTGACACATGGAAAAACAACAAACTAAAAGTTTCAGCTTTGCTCGCACCCATTTGAGGTCATAACAACGATTACACACCAAAAAGCATCACCGCAGAGGTTTAAAAAGTGGGGGTCGCAATGTGCCAGCAGCCTGTAGCCTTAACATCAGCGCTGAAGACTCATCGACCGATTTTACATAATAATTGTAAATTTTTATTTTTTTTATAAATCAAATTTAAAGGACGCAATGATTTCATTCCTTTACTCACTAAGAGCTGTGCTCATTGGCAGAAATCAACCCTCTTCTTGCTTCTATTTCTCACTTTTTTCTCTCAGTGAAGTTAGCATGCTAACCTGCTAGCAGCAGTAGTGTAAATGTAACAATGGCTGAAGCTCGTGGAAAGACAGGCAGGTCTTCATGCTAACGTTAGCTGTGTGGCAATAGCAAAACGTTTTTCCCTAAAACTGATGGGTCATACGGATCAAGTCCTGGCACTTAGTTCTCACCATTAAAAATTCTAAAGGGTTATAAGAACTTTTTTTCTATACCTTTGATTTTTTTGCTTGTTGAAAGGGCCTGAAATTTCCTTCAAATTAAAATATTTGAGATGGAAAAATAGCCAGTGATGAAATGTCACAGCTGAATAACACTTCATTTTAAAGGGTCACAAGTGAAAAACTGAATAAGTTGAGTGGATGTTTTTGCAAAAAATGAAAAGAAATCTAGTTGTTTTAGGACCCAGTGTTCAAAATAAATTGGTCTTAAGGCCGAATCCACATCCTGATCATTCGATGGACTGAAACCTAGAAGTCTGCTAAAGTTCAATCACGCTGACTTAGTACAAAAAAACTGCAATTAACCAGAAAATAAACTGTATGCATCATAGACAGACTCTGCACAGCTTTCACTCAGGCGTGTTTAACAGCTCGCCCTCTGGCAACCATGTTGGAAGTCAGTGGCTCTCATCATCATCATCATCATCAGCAGCAGCAGCAGCAGCAGCAGCAGGAGCTGATCATGTCCCTGAACATGAATCCGTTCAGTTAGTTCAGGTACCGTTTGATCGGTTTGGACGGGTGCTTTGGGAGCACCTTGTACCTGCTGCTGCCGTGTCATTTCCTGCATCAGCTTAAACACACACACACGCGTACACACACACACACACACACACACAAGCACACACACACATGCTGCCTCTAATAGACCCGTCAGCACGGTCAACAATATAACAGGCGGACACAGATTCAAACCAGATGTTCAGACGGAGAGAACAGTGTGAGCTTCAGACGCTGCCGTGAGGACACAGAGTGCGCTCGTCATCTTCCTCGGCCGCTCTAATTGGCTGGCGCTGACCACAGCCAGGTCGTTAGAGTCACCTCCATGCTCGTTAGATATGGAGATTTACAGGAAGCAGCGAGGAAGGGAAACTACTTTTTTTTATTTTATTTAGCATTTTTTTCTTTGACCTTTATATTACCAGGATGGTCCCAAGAGTCCTGACCACCAGCACAATTAAATAAGCACTGAACCGACACCGAGGAGAAAGAGAAGAAGGGAGGGGCAGAAAAAGATTTTTGTTGCATATTTTAACTCTGAATTTCTGAGGTCTAGTTGTTTTTTAACATTGATGTAAGTTATTTTTTCTAAGTACTCATAATTGCTGTTGTATTTTTTTATCATAGGCTAATTTTTGATCTTGAAAATAGTGGTTGGACAAAACAATCCCAGCTTATTATCCACTTTCTATTGCTATGAATTCTGTAAAATGGAATGCTCTGGAAAAAGCTAGTAAGTGGTTTTTGAGTTGAGAGTTTCTGTCAAGTTTCTAGCTTATTAAGGGTGGGAAGTATGTTGCGGCTCTATAAGTTTCTCATTCTTTCTTTCTTCATTCTCAACCTCGAAAACAAACCCAACTCAAGATCAACTGACAAGCTTTTTCAGGAAGCCAATCGGAATCACGATATTTTATTTAGGTTATGTTGCAGTTGTTCCTTGAACAATAGAAATCTGGCAGCAAGGAAAAGAAAAAAAAAATGAAATTATGTAGAAATGCAAATAACAAAAAAACTGCTAAGAATATAGACTGTTTCTAAAAATGGACGTAGACTCTGGGGCTAAAAAGTGAAGCCAATACTGAAGAGCCCAAAACCTGCATTCAGTCTAATGACCATCAGGGGGCGACTCCACCGGTTGCAAAAGGAAGTCAGATTGTTTTGAAGTCTATTGGAAAATGACCCTATTTCTCCCTTGATTTATTAGCTCAGTAAACAGTTTCCTCATGCGTTTATGGTCTCAGTCTCTAGTTTCAAGTCTTCTTCAATGCAACATGTTCACTTTTTTGCATTAGGGCGTGGCTACTGTTGTATTGATAGACTGTCCCAGAAACTGCGACCTGCCAGAGAAAGCACAGAGCAGGTCAGATCCACCTTCTCCTCCAAATACGGTTTTCTTCCGGTTTCACAAAACCGATTTGAAACGCAGTTTTCAAGCCAAGGTATGACCCTTGGCTAAGACCCACTAAGATCTGGCTTTTGTCAGTAATGGAAATGGCTACAATCTGCATTCACACTCAGATCAAATGACCCTGCAGTACAACTGGCATTAATATGAACACAACACCCGAGTGAACAAGTCCTTTCTTGCTGTAACGTCTCTCAGAGCACAGACACACACCTGTCACCTGTCCAACACAGTGCTGTTGGAACAGAAACACCACAGCTGCACCTGATATAACTTTTAAAAACACATAATCCCTGACTTTTAGGGGAGCACCAACTAAAAGAGGACATCACAGATCAATTTTAACAGTTTGCACAGCAGCTAGAAGCTCACTTACCCTCACCTGTGTGTGTGTGTGTGTGTGTGTGTGTGTGTGTGTGTGTGTGTGTGTGTGTGTGTTTGTGTGTGTGCACATGTTAAATTAAATTAGTATTGGTTAGGTTTGGTTTGGTTAGGTAAACCCAATTACCAAAATATTGGTATAATTTGGGTGGAAAGGGTATAAATATGTATAAATAAGATAAAGATGAACATAAAATGTAAAATGTGTCCTTATACTAAGAACTATGACAACATACAACACATAAATAAGAAATTAAAAATAGAAATATGTAAAGAAATTTGAAAATTGCACTGGAATAAATCAAGAATAAATGAGTAATTGGAATAGATCCAAGGGTGAGTCCACTGACTCAAGTGTCTGACACTCAGAGGGACAGGTTGTAAAGTTAACCCTAACCCTTTACAACCTGTCCCTGTTGGCCACATCACATGATCTTCCATCATCAGATGGAGCTGATGTCCAGGTTTCTATTGTTCTGAGCACAAAATGCTCCATCACATAGAATCATCTAAATACTGTAATGCTGATATTTATACATTTACCTGTAGTAGGAAACATCTCCCAGCTCTGGTTTGATACAGTTGCTTTGCAGAAGTATAAAACTTTGCAGCCTGTGTTGTCTGTGTTCAGTCAGATGCTTCAACTAAATTGGGAGCTGCTCCACTGAAACCCTTGACTCTCAGAGGGCAGCCCCGCTAATTTCACGTTTACATCTTTTAAACTAATATCTGTCATTACGGACTTGTTCAGAGCTGTATGACAGCCTCTCACCCAGTGCATGCTGGGATAGGCTCCATCCTCCGACCCTGCACGGCATAAAGAGGGTATAGAAAGGAAGTGGATGGATCATTTAAATGTAAATTGAATTAATCACTTTATAAAATGTTTCTAAATGCATCAATTAAGCAATCAGTTATAATGAAGAGCTGAAAAGTCTCTAATTACCTCCAGCCTCTGTCCTCCTGCCCACATTAACGCTGCTTTATGAAGCTCTGTGCAGAACGTTGGCTCAGTCAGGAGGCACGTCGTAATTTCACATGGGTGACATGAGTAAATGTGAAGAAAGACATGATGGAGGCTGTTAAAGAGGGGCCCTCGCTGTCATGTGAGTGAAATGATGGGGGCGGGATAATGAAGGGACTTTTATGCAAAGCGGCGGGTGTCATGGCGAAAGGCTCGCGCTCGCTCGTCTCCATGAAGCCATAATGATGCATGAAGGGCCCCTTCATGTTTATGACATGATTGTGAGTGATTTATTGGCACCCCATGGTAATTAACATCAGATTATCTTCTCTGGGAAGCTGTGAAGTCTCACGTCACTGCTGCTGCCGTGGCTGGAAGTTCACTGCTGGCACTTAACAATACAGACAGAAGTGACTGGAGGGCTCCATTTGCACCTAGCCATATGTTAAACAGCAGCAGCTTTCGGTCCCACTGCATCAGCTCTTACCTCCTCGAAAACCGTCATCAACCATTATTCAACCAGGCAGCACCATTAGGTTCACAGTTTTTCACTGAAAATCGCCCGCGGAGCCGCGGTGTGCGCCACAAAGACACATCTGTCTCAACGAGGCATTTAGCCTCATACTCAACCTGCAAGATTTATTTTTATTAACCTTAAACTCCAGCGGACTCATCTCGGCTTAAAGTCGGGATCTGCAGTGGAGCATTGTTCAGACTTAAAGAAGCTTGTGTCATTTTTCTTCTCAAGGCCCGAATAAAAAAAAAAAAAAAAAAAAAGATGCTGGTTCTCTGTGGCTTTATCCCAGCGAACATGTGACTATGAATCCCATGTAAAATCTGTTTCTAAATGAAATGATGTCGTTCATGCAAAGAGTAATTACAACGAGAGAGATCGCTGATGCTGCAGCATTTGGTTTTTCAAATGCTTCCTGACAGGGTGGACAGAAACTACTTCAATTCAGTTCTGTACTTGAAGCATTTGTGAATTTTTTATCAGGACCGACCACAGCCAACATCTACACCTACGATCAGCTCAGTTTGAGCCTGTCGGCTACTTTAGATAAAGATGAGGCAGATTCTTCACCAGAGGCCTGGATCTATCTATTCCGGAAGTAGTTTCAGAGTCATTAGGTTCTGTAAATGTGGAACAATAAAACAATACATTGTGTTAAAAATGTGCCTTAGAGTACTTCAGTATTTTTAAAGCAAATACTCCGGTACTTACAGTTAAGTAAATCAGTAGTACTGGAGAGCAGGGGGGTCCAGTAATGGTGGTCCACCTGAATCCAGTTTAACAGAGACTACTTTATTGCTGGATGTTTCAGCTTCTTGACTTTTTCACTCTTTTGAAGACTAACATTCACCAGGATGGAAGTACAGGTAGGCAGAGTGTGCCTGATTGATGGTGAAATCCTCCTTGGTGGAGGGTTTGCTGGGGGCCCTCGTGGCTTCCTCTCTGTTATACACCACTGGTCCAAATACAGGAAACTTGATTTAGTTCATAGTTTTTTCCAGAAAACAAACTCAGATAAAATGCAAATTGTCCTCACTGGTGAGTTGACTGAGTGGAAAGCACAAACTTTCTAAATGTGTCAGGCTGAGTTTTGAGTAAACAAATCTAAATACATTTCACTGGGCCAAACTGCAGTGCTACACTTTTACAGCAAATCCTTTTGCCTGTGGTGACAAAAGCACTTTAAGATAGTGACTCTTCAAAATCTCCAGGCTTCTAAAATGATGCTTAGGAAATGTTTCCATTTGGTGGAAAAGCACAATCGTAACAACCACAGTCTTGGGTTTGAATATTTCAATCAATGAAGAGGTGGATATGAGTCTGCTTCAGTCTGGTGCTGCTTCATCTCCAGGTCTCCCATCCTCCCTAATACATCCAGTCCCACACACATAAACTGAACTTAATCAAACAACTATCTCGTTCTTCTTACTGCGTTCGCAACTTCATGATCTCTCTTCTCCAGATTCTCCAGCACACAGGACTGAATTTAACTGGGGAGGATTCATATGATTTTTTAAATGTCACAATGATGTGATTTTAATTGGGGCTTGTACCAAACAAACATGTTGGTGAACATGATTGGCAGGTATCAACTCACTGTGATGTCACCCGTCAGTTTGTGTCGGCCATCTTGTTTTTTTTTTTAAACCAGTAGAAACCATATTTGGAGGAGAAGGCGGAGCTGAGGAGGAGTGAGGGGTGGAGCTGACCTGCTCTGTACTCTATCCTGATTGTGTGGTACAGTCTGTCAATCACATGGCAGCCACATACCCTAATTTGGTTGGATTGCTCTATTTTCCTCCAAATGGACCATCATTTAAAAAATGAACATCATGTTGTATTGAAGACTTGAAACTAGAGACTGAGACCATAAACTCTTTAGGAAAATGTTTACTGAGCTAATAAATTAAGGGAGAAGAATTTGAATTCTTTTTCCAGTGGAGTTGCCCCCTGATTATCATTAGATAGATGCAGATTTAAGACACTTAAGCGCTGACTTCACAGTGGTGGTGGTGGTGGGGTTGGTGGTGCAACCTGGCTCAGACCCTGTTGGGACCCACTGATCTGGAAACAGGAAGCTTGATTAACTTCAGTTTCCCCAGACTCTTCCACACCCTGAGCTGGAGCAGCTCTCACCCTGAGCTGGAGCAGCTCTCACAGCCAAGTTGTCACCCCCCACCACCACCACCACCCACCCTTTTCCAGCTGAGACTTCCCAGCATTCATCATTAGCCTTCCAGCTGCTTAGATCAGTTGTTTGGGCCACGTTTTTGCAAAATGTCAGTAGGAGTAGGGTTAGGGGGCATTAGTCAGAGTCCCCAGGAAGAAAAAGAAAAGAAACAAACCGAGGAGGGAGAAATCCTCCGTCCTTCATGGCTCCGATTCTTGAAAGTTTCCACTTTCTCTGTTTGCCTGAAAGCAGCAGTGGGCTGAGAAGTAGGCCTCTCAATATTTAAGGTGAAGTATATGAAATGTAAAAGGCTTTGGAGTGTGTTTGATTCATTATTCAGCTCTCGCCTATTCTCTCTCTCTCTCTCGCTCTCTCTTTCTCATGCTGCGTGCAAGAGATAACAGCTCGGCTCCACGCTTTAATTCTTTTGCATCGCAGATTAGAAAAAAAAAAACAAAAAAAAAAAACAACAATCCTGGAGAATATAAGATGCCTTAATTTCTTATTCTCTGGCTCTACTCTTTTGCTTCTTAGTTCTGTTCGTGAAAAAAAAAACAAAAAAAAAAAAACAACAACTATTGGCGACGCCAAAAAAGAGCCATTGCATGCTGTTGTCCTGATGTGAAGTCATTCTGCTCTTTCTCTGGTTCTCTGCAAGTTTTTTTTTTTTTTTTTTTTTCTTGACATTTACAGTGAAAGCAAGAAAGCGAGGAAGATTGTTAGTTTTCACCCTAAAGCCCCTCTCAGAGAGAAACAGGCCTCGAGCTGAGCGAGCGAAGGAGGAGGAAGCAGAAAGGGTGCTGCCGCTTTGATTGCAACAAAAATAAAACATGAAGAAGAAGTGAGTGATGCTGGAATCGCCCTAACCTCCCTATCATCATCATCATCACCATCGGTTTGGTTTGACGATCCATTTTTTCTGTTTCTTTGTTTCTGATAGGGAGGCATGGGGAGCTGAAAAGACAAAATAAAATTAAAAGAAATCTCTCTCATGCTCGCAATCCAACGCATAATTGGCTTCCTGGATCGACTTCAACCACTGGGGGAAATCTTTGACAAAACCACACATAAATAAATCCATTTTCCTTGTGTTTTCTGTTTCCCTGGCTGCCTGCAGAAAAGACCTCGTTATATATGGAAATGAGATTCTCCTCCTCTCTCACTCTCTCTCTCTCTCAGCTGCCCCCCCAACCCTCCACCCCCCC
>CM076655.1:24458584-24465192 GCA_038496675.1 Rachycentron canadum | reverse complement strand
CCCCCAGTCAAAACGCCTTATTGGCTCCCTCCCATGCAAATGCAGGGCCAGGGCCGAGGATCCATTTACAAAGGAGATACTATGGTAGAGAGAGAGAGAGAGAGAGAGAGAGAGAGAGAGAGATAAGACCGGGATAGAGGCCAAAGAAAGAGAGAGAGAGAGAGAAATCGTCCAAGAAAGTGATTGAAGGAAAGAAATCAGAATCAAATCGCTGTGAAAAGCGATATGCATATAAGTGTGTGTTTGTGTGTGTTTGTGTGTGTGTGTGTGTGTGTGTGTGTGTGTGTGTGCGGAGGAAGCTGTGTAAAAGGGACTAGAGGAGGCTCTTTTGAGTGACAGAAGACAGCGAGTGAGGCACAGCAGCAGCAGCAGTGGGAGAGGTGGAGTGTGTGTGTGTGTCAGTAAACACAAATCTAAATGTATTTAGACACACACATATATGCACACACACACACACACACATACACAGAGAACACACTGACCCCATTTCATCCTGGTATTACCATGCGATCTGTATCTGGAGAAGGAGACGCTGAGGGTAACGCGGGGCGTGGAAACATGCAGAACAACGCACTGCAGTCGTTATCGACCACACAACATCTGGAGGATCACGACGTCTCCGCCGCACATGACCACAATCTGAAAACGCCACCGGTTTAGCTCTACAGCAGAGAGCGGAGAGAGCATCTACTTCCTGTTCCTGTCAGCTGCAGGCCACTGCTCCACAGAGAATAATGTATTCACACAGCTTAGGTTGGAGGAATGTACGGTGGCCCTGAGAGCTCAACCCACTGCAGCTCAACACAAACAAGCTGAAGAAAACGTCTTCATCAATTTGACAACAGATACTGACAACACAATGTAAGGTGAACGTAATGTACCTTATGTATTTCAATAGCGCCAGGAAACGATAACCTGCAGCAAAGGACCACGGGTCAGACTCGAACCTGTGGCTGCTGGAAGTGCTTCCGTTGAGTTTTTGTATCACAACCGAGAATTCAGATCTGTGGAAGAAGGCCTGCTGGTCACCCTGAGGTTAAGGCTCATGAGCTGCTTTATCCACAATTATTGTCTCTGCTTATACACACATCTTCTGTTCTGTTTGAGGTTTGGTGTGTGTGACTGGAATGAAGGAAGCTGAATGACCTGCTCACCATCTGAAAGCTCCGCCCCTTCCTGACATCGCCAGCTGCCTCTCAACGAGTCACAGACGAGCTCTGAGATCCCAGACAGCAGCGTGTCTCCCACTGACCTGAGACCTCCCATGTTTGTCGACAACTGCCGCCGCTTCCTGTTGAGATCTGACCCCAGACCCGCATGATGAGTCCGGGTGAGTAAATGAATCAGTGCCGTCCTGTTGTTACTGCTTCTCACTAATAACAGAGTCGTCCCAGTGAAGCTCTCCTCATCTCCACAGGGACGTTCAGCAGCTGAAGTCCCGCGCAGGCCCAACAGCTCGGGAGCGGAGCGGCGCCACCGCAGAGGGGCCGCCCTCCCAGGTAAACCAAACAGGTCCACGCTGCTTCCCTAATTAGCAACAACACAGGCTCGGGCGTCACCTACTTAGGTCAGCGGCCTCCCAACTGCGCGACGAGGACACCACGCGGGGGCGGCGGCCCACAGGGGGCCCACAGAGGCCCAGAGCACCGGAACGAGCGGACACGCAGTCCTCGTTAAGGTTACCCACTCTGCTGGTGACACACAGATGACAAGGACAATTTACCGCATGGCTGCACCTCCTTGTCTTTGAGCAGACAGAAAACACACACACACACACACTTTGCAAATTAAGTTTAATAAGAGAAGATGAAACTTTGTGATCCCTGCGGGGAAATTAGGAGGTCGCAGCAGCAGAATGAAGAGGATACACAAAATTAAGAGCAGAGCAACGATACCATGATATTATTGGAATCATCATGAATAAACTCTTAAATGCTTAAAAAAAAAAATGTCTCTAAAATCACTTTCCCTTCCATTTTGGTGACCATCGTCACAGACAGGACACATTTAGTGAACATCCTTTTCAGCGATAGACATCATTCAGTCTTAAATTAGGTTGTTATAAATCAGATCCCCTTGTGTAGATAAATAAATAGCGACATTGTGAGTCTGTTCTTTCAACCAGGCTCCATTTTTCACTTACAGAAATTATCCTTTAACAAAACTGGTGTTGTGGCAAAACTGAATTTATTTGGACATCAGTCCTGCTGCCTTGTGACATAAAGTGTGCGATGCGAGATGAGTGTCAAGTCACTTGTGAGGAAATGTTTACGATGATGGAAATTCACCACAATTAATTGAGTTTGAGTCGTTTTTTTATCACAATACTCAGCAAAATTGTACATCATTTTTTGGACAGACTAGAGTCTGTCAAAGGGTTTGCTTTCAAATTGTTTTTCTTGTGCGACTGAAAACACAAAAAAAAAAGATTTAGCTCATAAAGACATAACAGATCCTCACATTTTAGATGCCGGAACGACCAGAGGTTTGATTTTCATGCTGGAAAAAGGACTCAAACAATTAATGGATCATCAAAATAGTTATAATTAATTCATAAAAGCTTTAATACAGAGACAAAATCACTGTCTCATCCTACGTATGCACATTTCAGGCTGAGTGAGTAAATACAGGGACCGGATGACAGGCTGTGATTCGTCTCGTCACAAGGCAACTCTCGAAATCCCATGAACACACAAGCACATGTAACTGCATCAAAACAGAAAGCGACATCCCTCCAAGACAGCTTCTCTTAGTGCTTCATGCTGAAATATGAGTGACAAAGAGAAACAGGACGTGGATAAAGAAACAAGAGCGACAAGAGCTGGAAACGTCGACGTCTTCACATTAAAAGGTGAACCTGAGACTCAGTTCTCGCCACAGTTCAGAAGTTACAGACCCCGTGACCTTCCGGGTGAAACCCCCAAATGCTTCAATCTGCACAGAGAGTTCACCTCAGACGCACAACGGATTCTTCACACTTTCCTGACACGTTCGTCTGCCTGGACTTTTTAATTTAATGAACCCAGGGTGAACTTGCTCTGACTCATCACATGCAGCAGATCATGTTCGCCTCAGAAGCTCTTCTTCTTTTACAATAATGTTCATTGGCCTCTGAAAACTTTCTCCCCTCTCCTGCAGCTGAGCGGGAGCCCAGCGGTTCAGACGTCTCTTAAATCACATCACGGATATTCAGCTTCATTTATAAAACACACGTTTAAGCATTTGTTTGGGACTATTTTCAGTGGCGGATTAATCCACATTTGGTGATGTGAACATTTGGGGCAGCAGAGCAGTGTGTTTGAGTCAGAATAACACTGAGTGTGTGTGTGTGTGTGTGTGTGTGTGTGTGTGTGTGTGACCCAGTGAAACTGTGACTCACTGAAAATAGTAAAAACCAGGGTTTAATATTTAGCCAGATGAATTAATAATTAACAAAAGTCTATATTTGATTTTATATTTCATTTATACAGATTATCACCATATATATATCATTTAATGTTTTTATATTCAGACTATTTTTATTTTCTCTAAATTGACTCAGTCATCCTCAGTTTTTGCTTCAATTTTTTTTGCTTTTTGCCTCTTGAGGTCTACTAGGGGAACACCCTCTAACACACACACAGACACACACAGACACCATCCAAACCCTCAGGACTTCAAGTTAGTCAGCAGGGGTCGGAGGTCAACAGGAAATGGACAGGAAGTGGACCGTGGAGGACTGTGCTGGTGTCTGACCGCTACAACTGGAGCAGAAGAAGATCTCCCCCCTGGACAGCACTTCCCGCCATGTAACAGACACACACATGCATACACATGCAGACACACACGTATACAAAAACAGTCAGAGCAGCCACACAGTTGTGTCCCAAAACCCCTTCCACTCTCTCTACACAACACACAAACACATTGAAACATGCGATTTTTGCTACACGCACAGACACACGCACACACAAACACACACACACACACACATAAACACACGCACGACCATGTCCCGAAACCATCCCAAACACACACACACACACACACTGAGATTGATGTGATGTGATGTGATGTGAAGGCTGGCCTGTCTGCGTGCCGTTTGCAGTCTGTCAGACTTTCTCTCCCTCAGTTTTGCCTCCCAGGCCTGGGCCACACCCCCACAACAACCCCACCAATGAAATGCTCGAGGTTACAGGAAGTTAACGTTGGTCCAGATTCTCTCACACACACACACACACACACCCACACACACACACACACGGATGTCCTCTACTGTATAAAAAATGTAAACAACAAAAAAAAAAAAAAGTTCAGTCAGACTTCTTCTTCTTCTGGTTTTACTTTGCTGCTGTTGTTATCTGAGCCTTATCTCCAGTCAGCTGAAGGTGCGGTGTGTGTTAGGAAGTGTGTGTCCAACCGTGTAAAACGCAATATGTGTGTATTGTATCGTGGACATGGTTCTATATGTGTGTGTTCAGTGTTAAACCAAGCCTGTTCAGCATCACAAACATCATAAGTGATGCTTTGCCCTCAGACTGTGTGTGTGTAAGTGTTTGCCCGAGTGTGTGTGTGTGTGTGTGTGTGTGTGTGTGTGTATACAAGAGTGTGTGAGAGTACGTGTGTGTGCTCTGCATTAGAAGCACCGGCAGCACCACTGACCCGTGTTCGCCTCAGTGTGTTTTTATCTCTGCCTGTGTGACCCGAATTGTAAATACAGCATCCTCTGCTAAGCTGTGTGTTTTAGTGTATGTGTGTGTGTGTGTGTGTGTGTGTGTGTGTGTGTGTGTGTGAGAGAGAGTGTGTGTGTTGGCCTGTGTGCTATGAATTATGAGCAGCAGCCTCAACCTGACCCGATCTGTGTATGGGCTGTATGACTTTGTATCTTGCATATCAATGTGTGAGTTATCTCTAGAATGAGTGTGTGTGTATCAGTGTGTGTGCGTGTGTGTATGAGAGAGAAAGAGCCATGCCAAGAGGTTAATTGAGGGGAGGGCCTCTAAACCGTTGCCCAGGGAAACGCTCTCCTATCCATCACCTCATTGGTTATTCGGTGCCACGCGCTGAACAAACAAACTAACGCAGAATCCTCACCGAGCTCTAGGACGGAGGCGGGGAGGAAGGGGGGTCCGCGGTGTGTCGTCGTGCCCACCGTCGGAGTCTCCTGGCTGGGCCGCCGGGGCGGGCGCAGCCCCCTGCTCCCTGACCTGCCGGAGCTCAGACAACAGGCTAATCCTTACAGCACACAGAGGAGCCGCTAATGGGAGAGGATTAACCCGACAAATACACCCACTCCCTCTGCTGCTCCTCCTCCTCTGTTCTCTGCTACGTCTCCTTCTCTGGTCCTCTTTATCTCCCTCAGTTTCATCCCTCCATTTCTCCTGATCCATTTCCTCCCTACTGCTGCTTGAGTGCTCCTCCTTTTTCTCCTTCATTTCTCTATCATCCACTCTCCTCCATCCTTGACACTGCTCCTCTTCCTTTCTACTCCTCTACTATAAAGTTGCTCCTCCTCCTCTTTCACCTCTTCTCTCCCTCTGCCCCTACCTCTCCTCCTCCTCTTCCTCCTCCCCTGCTTCTCCTTCTCTGCTTCTCCTCCATTCCCTTGACTTGTTATATCAACTCGTCTTCCTCCTCCTTCCTCTCTACAGTCTGTTCCACTGCTCCTTCTCATCCTCCTCATTATCACTACTTCACTGTACCTCACATCCCTCTTTTCTTCATCTATCATCCTCCTCCTCTCCTCCTCCTCTCCCTGACACCTCTTTCTGTTTACACCACTCTGTCCATTGTTCCTCCTGACTTCCCTTCTTTACACCTCTTCCTTCTCCCCCTTATCTCCTGTTTACACCACTCTAAGGATCCTCGTTTCATCTGACCGAACTCCTCCACTCTCTCTTTCCATTTCTTTATCCTCCTCTCCTCTTTTCTACCTTTTTATTATCAGACGTCTTCTGTTTGCATCACTTCTTTCTCTTTTTCCTGCTCCTCCTCATCCTTCTCTTCCTCCTCTGCCTCCTCCTCCTCCTTTTCTGGTCTGCCCTCCATCTATTCTTCCTCTCTTCATCTCCTCCTTCGCTCCTTATCTGACCTCGTCCTTTGCTCCTCCTCCTCCACCTCCACTTCCTCTTATTGCTCAAAACACTGTAAATCTTCCATTTCCACCATCTCTCCCATGCTTCTCCTGACATCCCTCCTACCCTTCACTCCATTTCTCCTCTTCATCCTCTTCTTCATCCTTTCTTTCCTTATCTCTTGCCCACCTTCTTCTTCTTCAATCTTTTATTTTTTTTCTTTCCAGGTGACTGTTGAGTTGATACAAGGGCTGTAAGTCAGCAGGCTGGAAAGAGCTTTAGTGTGTCTGTTCCAGTGTGTGTGTGTGTGTGTGTGTGTGTGTGTGTGTGTGTGTGTGTGTGTGTGTGTGTGTTAGGGAGTGGATTATCCAGGTTCCAGGACTCAGTGCTCGCTGGCAGCCAAGCGGAAAGCTTTAATGAGAAGTCACTGTTTACTGAGGACAGAGTGGGACGCACGCACATACACACACACACACACAAACCAAACACACAATGTAGAGACTTATATGGACTCACAGACACAAAAAAAAAAAAAACATGCAATGATACACACTC
>CM076655.1:24398584-24453584 GCA_038496675.1 Rachycentron canadum | reverse complement strand
CCCCTCACTCTTCCTCAGCTCCACCTTCTCTTCCAAATATATTTTTTACTGATTTAAAAAAAAAATAAAATAAATAAACAACATGGCAACAAATGGAATTATAAAAAATTCAATTTAATTCTGGCACCAGACAATCGTCAGCTGTTGTTTTTTTTACTCCATGTGAGTGTACTGACTGAAGTATATGCATATTTACACTGTAGGTATGTGGTCATCGCGCTGCGCCTCACGAGCTGTTATTACACTGTTATCTTATATTCACCAGTGGCCATTGGTTAGATTCAGCACTGAGTCTTTGTGCGGATTGATAAGATTTTTCAGCATGAAATTATTGAAAACATGGTGTAGTGTTGTGTTCGCTCTGTGCCCCTCTCTTATCAGATATAGACTGCAGTCAGGCAGCAGAGGAAACTGCAGTGAGAGCAGAATAGAGATGTGTAAACCTCAGAGCCGGTCCATTCAAAACCAGAATTCTTCGTTCAGACCAAATTAGTTCCCTCTTAATCTTTGTAATCATCAAGGTTTAATAGCTAAAAGAACAGGGATGTGACGCGTTGACTTTGTTTTGTCTTTGCTGTGAGAAGGATTTTCACTAAGTTGTGTTGTCAGCTTGTGAGCTGATTGTCTGGTTAGTTTTTGCTCCCCTAAGTTGATGAGCTGAGGATAGATCAGCGTTAAATGCGTCGTCATTTCAGCCTCATGTAAATAAATTTGACGTGACTTAATGAAGACTCGCTGAAATCGGTGATTCGCTGCATTTTAAACCCATAGCATGTTTGTTCCTGGCTCGATCCAGATTTTTTTGCTCAAAGCCAAAAATGGACTGAGGTGGTTCAGGAGGGTTCAGTCTGCATCATAGACTATAGACCCCTCACTCCTCCAAATATAACCTTAATACACACATGCACACAAGGCTTCACATATATATAGGTGTGTGTGTGTGTGTGTGTGTGTGTGTGTGTGTGTGTGTGTGTGTGAGTAACCAGATTTGTCATTGAAGGAGAAAATTAGTCAGAAAATGACAGTAATGCATCTGAGGGAGTCGCACACAGACTTCAGAAAGTTTGCCACGACCAACACTTTCACACACAGACACACACAGACACTTAGAGCTTTGTTCTCCCTTCATCACTGCAGGATATGTTCTATAGATGATAAAAATCAACATCGAATTATTAAATCTGGCTAAATTGAAAGAGAGAGAACGAGGGTGGGGAGCATTGGGGTGGGGGGGGTCCTTCTAAGAAATCCTTGCATTAAAGATTACAGGACAATATTTTCAGCAGGTTTCACAAATACAAACCTCTGTTAGATTTACATCTAATTTGTGAGAAACATCGTAATCAGCGTCGCCAAAACTAATTTTGGTGCTGTAAACAGGTTTTAGGGGGATTTCTATGACCGAGCTGTGAAAGATATCAACAAAAGCGATCACAACTTTTAGAAAGATTAAAACAATTAAAAGTGTTAGGATGGTGAATCTGTAAAAAACTATTTTTTGTTGTATGTGCCTCCCTGTTGATGAATGATGAGTGTTTATGAAGAAGCCAGTCCAGGAGTATCCATTAAAAAGCTATAAATGCTTTCATATATGGAGCTGGTCCTCTCATTGCTCTGTACGTCCCTATCAAAATAAACTCGCTGCAGACGACTTTTCTTTTGCAGGAAACAAACCGAAAGAAAAAAACTAAATCAGCATCATCGCGTCTGATTTCAGCACTTGTTTATTTGTAATAAAAACCTCTGAATACAAAGTACATTCACAGGTACGGCAGCAGGTCACTGAGCTGCTCTGTTTGATTCCTACAGCAAACCATTGATGACTACAAATATTCAAACTCGTACACCATTTTACAACTTTATATCCCATAAACATACTGTTATAATTCAGAATAAACACACTGTACTGTTGTACTCACATAGAAAAAGTCCAGGTTTTGATCAGCGGTTTCTCATCTGTTTACTAAGATGTCGCACTAAACCAACCAGCTGAGTCCTACACAGGTTTATTTACTGGAGGATACAAGGAAGTGGAGATCTGACTGACAGGTCAGTGAGTGTTGGAGTCTTTAGAGAGTTGATTGACAGGTTGATAGAGACAGTGGATTCACTGGCAGATAAACTCCATAGAAAAACACTCTATTTTATCTTTAAAAGTCAAAACCTTTGCTGAGAAGATGATGAAGAGGAGGAAGAGGAATGACAAAGATGGAAAGCTGATTTGGTTCAAATATGGAGTAGCAGCAGAAGTAGATAGATAGATAGATAGATAGATAGATAGATAGATAGATAGATAGATAGATAGATAGATGGGTGTACTTCACCACTTTCCTCCTTAATCAATCTCAATATTCTGTTGTAAATCATATATTATATTATATATTATATCATGTATTATATTCATTTTACCGCTCATTTAGCACTTTCTAGTAGTTATGGTCATATTCATGTTGTTAGATGTGTTTAGTTGAAGGTCAGGACTGGGAGCAGGGGGAAAATGCTAACTTAGCTCCGACAAAACCTTTCCGCTACGCTAACAGGTTAAGCTAGCAGCAGCCTGAGGTCGGTTTGCCACTTCAAGGTCCAAGCAGAACAACCATACAGGTCGTTTTTTTTTTTAAACCTGGTTCGACCTGTTTCCTGAAATAGAGCTGGCCTTGGATGTCATGGCTACAGTGGCCTAATAAACATGCGTTCATGGCTGAGTTGTCATTATTACAATTATAACAATGCAATTAATAATAGAAATAGAAACAGCATAAAGTGCTTTTTTTCACATGGGAATTGAACGACGCTCTCCTGTGTCATATTCTTGTGTTTTGCTGGCCCACCCATCCACCCCGACCTCCTCCTGACGCTCTATAACCTACGTCATCAGCTCTTTGTCTTTGTCTCTCTGTGTCAGAATCGAGTTAAAAATGTGATGCAATGAGGTTTTCTTTGTAATCATTTAAAGCTCCTGGCTCCGTCTGACTGGTCATTTTACCATCACTTATGTTTAGACACGTCTGACATCTGTGCTTTTGGTCTGAGGACTGAAATGTCAAAGACAACGTGAGTACAATTGATCAAGAGCGAATGAAACCAAAGTTGCTCCAATCTTCTTTCTCTTTTTCACAGAGCTAGGCCAGCAGTCCCCCCGCTCCCAGTCATTGCGCTAAGCTAAGCTAAACAACATCACTTTCTATGGGCACACAGAGGCTCCCATCTTCTCATCTGAATCTCATTTACATGGCAAACATCAGGATTTCTCTGAATGTTGTGCTGCTCCTTTAACTGCAGCCAAACGTCCCAATTGAGTTGAGAGGAATGATCGAGTAGCAACAACGGGGTCCAAAAAACACTTCCACAACAGCTCATGTCAGTTCCTGCCACAGTTTCTATTGGCCGTTGAGAGGAGGCGGACGGGCTGATTATCTGCCCTTCACCCTGTCCTCCGAACCCTGACTGTCAATCATCGACTACAGGCACCAGGGCTACAAAAAAAAACAAAAAAAAAACAGTTACATGTTTGAAAAGGGATTGATTTGCCTATAAAATGTGACCCTGGGAAAAACAAAGTGGAGCTACAGTTCTCACACGGAAAAAAAGCAGCTGCAAAAACAGCAACAAGAGCAAAAAACCATGAAAGGTGGAGAGAGCTGATAATCCACTGCGATCGCGACGAGTCCATTTAGGCCTCAGTTACATCCACACAGAGCAGCGTCGACAGAAAAAAGTACAAATCCACTTTCCGAAAAATGACCTAACAAGGAGGTGCAGGGCACAAAAAAGACCCCAGAGGAACCAAACGCCTTGTTTTTCAGGACATTTTCTCCAACGAAAAAGTTTTTTTTTCTTTCATCTGTTTTTTTTTTTTTTTTTGTGATTTGATTATCCTCGATGGAAACTTGTAACAAGAATGTGAAACGTGAAGCAAAAAAAAAAAAAAAAAAACTGAAAAAAAGCAGTTCACAACCACAGACAAGGCGGGCGGGGAAGAGAGAAAAAAATCCTCAGAACTGCAGCAGAGAGGAAAAAAAGCTTGAGGACTTAATCTGTTTTCTTTTTTTAATTGGAGAAGGAGAAAAAAAAAAAAAAAAAAGCTTGAGATGCTCTTTGTGTCTTTAGTTTTGTCTTAAGGCAGTCTTTTTTGTCCGGCCCCTCTCTCCGGCTCGGTGCTCGACGACGCTCCACCTACAAGAGGATAGATACGAACGTCTTACACCTCAGGTAACGCAGCGCAGAAAACACATTCCATGCAAAATGTCTCATCAATGAGAAAAAATAAAAAGTCAAAAAAAGTAGGATTAATTGAAAGCTGGCTGAGGAAAAAAATAATGTTTGAAAAAAGAAGCTAATTAAAAAAAAAAAAAAAAAAGTAGGAGCTGGTTGCAGAGCCACAATAACGCAAAAAATAGAAAAAAACAATTGAACTGCGCATAAACTCACAATGTCACAGTTAAATGCAGTGCTTTTTTTTTTTATATTTAGAAAAAAAAAAAACAAGACCAGTTAAAACACATCTTTGATAAGATCTTTTTTTTTTTTCTTTACTCAGGAAAAAACAATGAAATGGTCAAACTGGATGCAACAGTAAGAAAAAATTTATGAAATGAGCACAAACTCCGAAACACATTGTTTGAAAGACGTTTACTGTGTGCATGGGGAATGCTTACGCTAATTCTATGATGAATTATTCTTTATTTAGTCCGTGCACGAAACAGCCGCTAACCGCTAACACTTTGACGCCGCGTCGGCTAAGTGGGACTAGCCCCCGTCCTGCAGTCGGTCCCAGTTTAGCCACAGGAAACCAGCGCTCTTTACCAGGAAGCTGTTAAACTCCGTAAACCGCCGGTGACCTCAAGCTCAGCCGCTGCTCCTGACACTGTGACAGTGATACTGACCATTTCTGTGATGCCAAACCATTTCTTTTGTTTTGAATTATAAAAAAATAAAACTGGGGGGGGGGGTTTATTTGATTCGAGAAACGATATCAAGAAACGACCTCAGTGGAACGTCACCAACAAATTTCAGTCCATGTGGATTCTTTTATCTTTTATCACCTCAGACTAAAAACTGGATTATTTCAATGTTCTTGAAATATTATTTTTTAAATATTATAAATATAATGGTTGAAATTCAATAATATTTGTTAAATGTAATTTTAGAGATGTCAAATGTATATTTAATACAAATTTAAGGGAAAACAAACAAACAAAAGCATCTCCTGCACCTGTACTGTACCAGGACTATGAATTATCTAATACTCAGTGGGAGTGAACCCCACAGGCCCCACACACACACACTCACACACACACACACACACATGCACACACACTCACGCTCACACACATGCACACACTCTCAGAGTAGTGTTAGCTGTCAGCTGGTTGTGACCTTGCATTAGTTCATACGTGTGTGTGTGAGGTCGCATTTTAACTCTGGCAAAGTGGGACGTTTAATGTGAAACACACACACACACACACACGCACACAAACGCACACACACACACACACACACACACATACACACACACGCTGTCAGAGGTGCTGCAGCAGTTTTCAGGGATTACAGTCCTCATCTAATCCCTTCCTCACTTTCCTCTCCTCTCTTACTTCCTTCCCTACCCTCCCTCTTCCATCTCTCTACCTCCTTTTGATTCCCTTAATCCTTCCTCCTTCCTCTTCCTGTTGTCCCCTTTCCTGCACTCTTTTCCTCTTCCTCCTACCTGCTCCTCCTTTCTTCCTTCCTTCCTCACTTCCACTGTTCTCTTCTTTCACTCCTGTGCTATCCTTTCATTCTTTCTCTTCTTCCTCTCCTGTTCTTTCCCTTGTACTCCTCTTCAATTGAACCCCCCCCCCATCGCGGTGGCATCTGTTCATAATGAAACACACAGTTGGACGTCGTCCTCGTTTAGAGCCTCCTCCACGCTACCTGCTCCAGAGGTTACCCCCCGCCAGGCGCGTTTGTTAGACATCATCAGCACCTCCCTCCTCCCTTCTCCCTCCTCCTCCTCCTCCTCCTCCTCCTCCTCCCTGCCACCTCCTCCAGATGTCATTGATCTGAGAAATGGGTCACAACAGTACTGAATCAAAGGAGGGTTACACGAGGCTCCGAGGCAGATACTGTATGTAATTATAGCATGGGTTAATATTTAGGGGGGGATTTTTTTTTAAAAAGTGACAGCTGATCACAGAGTCTACAACCCTCAGACCTGACAGATGCAGAAGGTGCAGAGGGTGAAGATCTTGGCCCCAACACCTCATGGATCTGTAAATAGGGCTGCTAATTTAGAAGAAGCAGAAATGCATTTAGCATATATGTATTTTTTTTTTTTTTTTTTTTGTATGCACAGCGTGTGCTGGAAATTCTTATTGCCACAGTTTTTAAATAAAATCATGTCTCAAGATTTTAAAACAGCAAATTTATTTGGCCATAAGACACAAGATTGACAAAAAAAATATTGACTAGCGCTGCTTCTCTATAATTCTGTTAATCCCTGTCAAATCTGCTTTTTCCCAATAAAACCAATTTAAATTTTGTTCAAACACACAACACGTTATCTTAAACTGAAGATCCCACTTTCTATCTCACAATGAAGTAGGTTTTTGTTTAGAGTAATTGGATCTCAGTTATGGTTCAAGGTTATAGAAGCAGACTTTGTAACTTTGACTGGTTCAAACCGTGGACCAGGTTGAGTCACAGTGGGGAAAGTGAAATAACGGCACTTGTTCTCCTTCATTATCACCCTCGAGTGCCCTCGAGCAAAGACCTGAACCTCCACTCTGCATCGGTTGAGCTGCTCGGTGGCTCTTGGATCGTACTGTGGATACACTGGGAGAAATGGATGCACTAAACACATCCACATCCCCGGCCTCCACATTCATTATACTCAGGGTACACGGTAAACAATACAGTATAGTCCTTTATAGTTATAGTTACTTTGGTTTTGAATGCCTCCCTGAATCAGGAACTGTCAGTGGTCATGGAAACCCATCCATCGTTTACACTGCTTATAAAGGTTGGGAGGTTGGGAGGTTGGGAGGTTGGGAGGTTGGGGTGGGGTGGACGGGTGCTGGACCCAATCCCGGCAGACATTGGGCAAGGGCAGGGTACATGCTGGACAGGTCGCCAGGTCATGAAAACCAAGGCCCAAGGTTTGAACGCTTGGAGGTGACAGCGCTAACCACTGTACCATCATATCGCCTGTCACGGAAACCAACTCCTCCTTTCCAAGGCTGGTTCCAGACACGTTCTCACCAGCTGTTCAAAAAGAAGTGAATCCATCCACATTTTAAAGACACGGATAATCAACACTATCTGACCATCAAAGAAACAGTCGAGTGAGTTTATCCAAATTAGAGACCCCTGAAATAACAAGTGTGATGGAGCGTGACCATTAAATATCATCAATAGTTCACTGTTATAGCAGAACTCGCATCAGAAACTAAGGTCCAGAATTCAAGTCACACTAACAGGTTGCCACGTGAAAGATACAATACTGAACATTGGTATTCATTAATCTGTAGAGTTGTACAAACAGAAAGCTTCAAAGAGCGAGTTGAAAACGTGAAACACTCCCAAGCATTCAAACCTCGATTAAAGGTTGTTCACTATTTTCTGAGGAAGGTGCCTTGGATTTTTTTGAACTTCTTTAACTCTGGGATGTTAACCAGAAGGACAGAAGACCATCTGCTGGAGGGATTAAATGAAATGAGACAGATTCCTCATATGATTTGGAGAAATCTTGCAACAGAAGATGTTGAACAAAAGCTCAAATGTTTTAGTTGTAAATATTGTAAATAGGCTGGTAGCCTGGCCTTCCCAAAATTGATGAGAAATGAGTTTCTTATCACAGACACACACGACCTCACAAACACTGCCACACTCCTCCTTTTCTCTTTAGTCTGCAAAAGATATTGAACAATATCTAAATACTATTCTACACTGCCCTAATAAAAGCTGTGAAAATGATAAATATGTGTTTCCCCTTCAAGGACGCCTTACAATTATATTTTGTACCCTGAGCTGCTTTGTATGCAGTCAGCGCTTACTGGTGTTTACTCGGCTTTTTCTTCTGCACATTAAGACAAAGTTTCCAGCTCTCAGCAGAGGAGGTCGGAGGTCAGCGCGGAGCCAGGGGAGGCAGCAGTTTAGCTCTGCAAACAACGACACAAAGACAAAGACTGCTGGTGGATGACTGAGACATTTGCTTCTGAAGGGGGGCAAAAGTAGAATCTATGCCTCTTTTTTCAGGTTTTCCACTTGTGTGCTACTATTGTTTCAAATGAAAACTGAGAAAGTAAACCCACCCAGATGTTGTCTGCAGGTCTAGAATCAAACCGCCAACCTTTTGGCCCCAAACTGATATTAAGGCTTTATGGTCATACAGAAGCTTGACTAATTCTTGTCCATGTTGGCTTCGGAGTTGAGGACCAATTTGCTTTCTTGCTGATGTTGCATTGAGAAGACAGATACCCTGTATCCTGAAATGTAGGGTTATAGCAAGCTGGGCTCTAGCCAGAACTCCCACCTCTAAAGTTCAACCATTAGCACATTAGGTTTCATTTAATTAATCCATAAAATAATAAAAATCCCTCCGTAACTTATTGGAGTCTCCGCTAAAAACCCAAACAAGTGTTGATCTTTAGTGGCACTTTGACCGGCTGCATGTTTCCAGTCATTGCGCTAAAAGCTAAGCACGGGGCCTGAACGGTGAATTCCTTTTTGCTATGTTTTTGAGAAAGTGTATGTCAGTGCCGATGTTTCTATGAAGCTAGTATCCAAACTAACAGGGAAGCTCTACCTTGAAGCTTTATCCCTGTCTGCCCCCTTAAAACTTCTTTCTGGCTGGATCTGCCTTGGTTTTGAAGTGGCCCTCCAATCAGCGGTAAAATACCTCCACTACAGACTGAAATGCCGCTTGTGATGTTCCAACGTCATCAAAATCTGACAGGGAGCAGAAGGTACCAAACTCAAAAGGCATTTCAACAGGGACATGGACTGAGGCAGAAGTTCAACTTGTAACCTTCCAGGACGACAAGACGCATGTCAAAATCTCCTGTCACAAACAATCTTCTGAAAAAAAAAAACAAAAAAACACAGTGCTCAGGAAAATTCGGCTACTCTGAGTTCAGAGACTGATGTGGGGAAGAAGTGGGCTTTAATGGGAGCCCTGCTGAAGAGAAAGAAAACAAGCCGGAGGCGATATGTAGGGCGGAGAAACCTTGCCACCTGCCATCCCACCGTCCGCTAGATTTGATCAACTGTTTCAGTCCTCGATCACACACTTCATTGTGAGTCTGCGAGACGGGACCGGGGCGCTCAGTTAACACTGATGTTAAATTCCCCGGTACGAAAACAAAACTTTCAGATTTATCTGCAAACTGCCAACTGATTCTTGATTGAATTCGAATACACATGTGAAATACTGAAATGTATCGACCACCCAAGATTGGCGAAAGTGTATTTAGTCATTTATTTTGACATAACAATGACAAGAAGTAGATAGTTTGATACTTAAAATGTTGATTTTGAACGGAGCCTGCAGTTTGTCTTTTAGGCTGGGACAGAAAAGGTGTTTTTTTTCTGTGATTGTGATGAATGATTAAGCAGGTGAACTGACAAATGACAGACGTGACTGTTGCACTATTCTCTGTGGTGTCACTGGACTTTTCATCATATCTTCAAAGTGATATAGTGTCTTTTTTTTAATCTGCAAAATCGCTCATGTGCTGCCTTCCAATTTTTTTTGTCACGAGGCTAAAGAGGAGCGACACGGTGACGTGTCGCATATATCATCTTAACCTGAACAAATTCTGATGTGATACTGTTATTTGAAGTGGCTAATAACAAAAATTACAATGGAAACAACCATATCTGTAAAAGATAGATTAAGAGCCAGTATTTTCACAGTTGGTCTTCCGGTGTGCCTGAGGCTTTCTCAGGACTTCAGACGGAGAGGGAACTGACATAAAGACCCCTTTTAACACATCATCCATGGAGCCCTGCATCAGCCTGCAGATTCCCCAGTCGACGAGTCTCCAGCAGCTGCACACAATAGAGGTTATAACAAGCCAGAGAGGTCTCTATGTCGTTTTTACCTGCACAAAGGTGTTGTCTGGATGCATAAAAGGTGGATTCCAGTGCCAAGTTAAAGCAGTGTAACTCAACAGACCCTCTCTGTGTGTGATAGTGTAATGGTTGCTGTCCAGCAGTGTGCTCCATTCACAGCTCCAGGCTTTCATTTTCACATTGTCCATGAAAGAATAAACAGAGAGCTTCACGTGGGGTCCACTGACTGACCTCTTTAAACTGTCTCTTTGTCCTGCAGTGGATGAGCTGCTCTGCCAAGGTTGTCAGATAGATTAGTCAGTGGTTACATTTGAAAGGCAGCCAGTGCACGAAGATCATCAACTTGTAAAGACTTGAAACTGCTTTACATTATGCGGAGAACACGATCATAAAGAGTACCTGAACCTCTCATAGAGGATATAACAAGTGTTCTATCTTAAGGTTGCAAGGTTCAGGTTGCAAGCGTTCGAGACCTCTAATCTTTACTAAACTCAGTAAATTATATGGTGAAAATGCTGCAACCCGAAGACGTGCAACCTGTGCAAAAGAAGTTGAAGAACACACTGTTCTATCTGCTTTTATTGCCTCTCTAAACTAACCAAATCAGTGTTTTCTAATCTAATCCATCCATGTTGGGGTATCCAGGGCTGTCCTGGGTCTATCCTCTATCTCTAAGGCTGAGCTCTGGGGGAAACTTTTTTCTCCCCTTTTCTGTGCGATCTCATTCTTTTGGTCACTATCAAGAGCTCATGGCCATAGGTGAGGAACAAATTGGAACAAAGATTGACCGGTAAATCAAGGTTTCCGGCTCACCTCCCTCTTCACCGCAACAGCCAGTACAACATCCACATTACTGATAACGCTGTCAGCCCCCTGCTCCATCTTGCCCACACTCATGAACAAGACCCGAGATACTTGAACTCCTTCACCTTGGGCAGCAACTCAGCCATAACCCAGATAATCATTTTCTGACCAGCCACTTCGGCATTTAAAGTCTGGGCAACTAGAAGCGTTTGGAAAAGGTTATAGAATGAATGTGGTCACAGCTGAATGAAACCAACAGTGGCTGGTGGTAAGAGACCAACCACAGCCGACCACCCACCTCATCCTTCTTCCTGAAAAGGTTTTGCAGAACTATAACAACATCACTTTAGGAGTTCCCTTTTTTCACCCACTCTTACAGGAGCCATTTTTTCAAATTGATTTCCTTTACTTCTGATACCCGTGGCTGCATGTTTCTGCTATTATTCCTTCACTTTGTCCTCATTTTTTACTTTTACTCTGCTGGATGCGAGTCTCAGAGCCGGGCCAGTTATCAGAGTTTCAATAATTTGAACTGCAGCGATGAGCTGACTGACTCATCAGATATCAGCTTCCTGTCAGCCTTAAGCCTGACTTGGTGTCATCTGTACAGCCCGTCTGTCTATACTACTTCATCAGTTAGCATTAGCTTATTGCCCTGCATTCGATAACATTGTCAGCAGTCAGCTGTATTGCCGTCTTTATTAGTTTCGGGCGGTGCTTGTTGTGCTGTTTTACGTATCTCATCCTTTGAATTTATGTAGTTTTTTTTTTTTTTTTTTTTTATGTGATGCTGTTAAACAGATTTACTGTGGAAGAGGCTGAGGAGAGCATTTCAAATGTGACAGCTGAGGTAAAAAAAAAAAAAACTGCTCAGTCTGACAGAGACTCCATTTTGGAGAATTAAATCAGTTAAATGGCTGTGGGAGAGCGGAGGAGGGGGTGGGGGGGCTGGATGCGTCTGCCGGCTGAAGAGCTCTCAGGAAAACACCTCAGTTTCTCCTGCCAAGGCTTTCTTTTTTTCTTCTTCTTTTTTTTGCTTTATTGGTGAAGCTATGACCCGTCGCTCTCACTTTCTCATTTTTCAAAGTCAATTTTCTCTCTTAAGCGTCCTGCTCTCTCAGGTCTCCGTTTTTTAGTCTCTTTTTTTATATTTTGTCGAATCATTTTCAGCTCTTCTGCTCCATCTTTGATGTTTATCTTCTTTTTCTCAATCACTCTGTCGCAGACAGACGAACTGATGGACAGACAGTCAGGAAGAGATAAAGACACTTTGAAACAAGATGGATCCCACAGTGAAATACAGTCATTACTGGCTATTAGAAGACTTTTACCTTAACGAATAAAGTCACATTTATATGATTTTCTTTACTCTGGATCACAGAGGCAGTGATACTTATTACTGTTCTCTGCAGGGTGGACTCTTCCTGGGATATCAGCCAATCAAGCAACAAGGTCTTTCATCGCCATGTGGTCTGATGACTATCTGGGTATTATCAAAGGAGATGTTGGACACCGTAGTATCAGCAGCACTACGAGTGGAAGTAGCACTGGAAGTAGCAGAAGAGTAATGCCTTAGTAAGGGCTGCTTAGACGTTTCAGCAGTACTAAAATGACTAATAATAGTGTCAGTGATATTGTAGTAACAGTAGTGGTAGTAAGTAATCACAGCCTTCTACAAGTAGTCATAGTAGCAGAAGAAGCAGTAGTGTATTATTAGTATTCAGAGTAGATATAGTAGTTATATTATTATACGTTGTGTAGCAGTAATAATGAAAAAAAGTGTGATTTTGTTAACAGTAGTACTGGAGGTAATATTAGCAGTACTATCACCAGCAGTAGGAGCAAAGGTAACAGTAGCAGCAGTAATGCTAGAAGTCACTGAAGGAGGGTGTAGCTAACAGCTTTTAGCAGTAAATCTAGATGCCAGTGTAGTCGTAGCAGGTGCAGCATTTAGTAGTAACAGTCGAGAGTATGGTCACAAGAACAATAAGAGTAGGTATTTGACGTTGACGACGTTGTAGCACTATTAGCAGTAAAGTGTAGTAACAGTGCGACTTGAAGTCACAGTAATAGTTGACCTTCAGTGGTTGCACAACACAAATATAGCACTGGAAGTAGCAGTGCTTTTGGCACTGAATAGCTGTGTTAGTGAGATGAGTGGTGTCAGCAATTGAAATGCAAGACATATATTAGTAACAGCAATAATAGTAGTGGTATCAGTAATAGCAGGGACAGCAGTTGCAGCGATAGTAATAGGAGTAGCAGTAGTGTTGCCAGTGTTAATAGCTAGGAAACACAGTCAAGATGTTTTTGCCGTTGCTTCATCAGTTCACAGTGATCAGTGCAGGAGCTGCTACCCATTGGTACATTACACTCATTTTGGAATAAAATCACACAAAGTAATCTATAATTGTCTGTATTGAACACGTCCTACTTTGCATAATACTCGCCTTAGTCCTCTAAGCTTTTTATCCCATTCAGCTGCTACATGTTTTTGCCTCTCTTGTTCTAATTTTAAACATTATCATTGTTTTAATGGTTAATTTAACATCTGCCCCGAGGACATCAATTGGAAATTAGCCTTTAGGTTAGCACTGGTGTATCCACTCATTCCAGTTTTATTTATGTGTGTTTACCCTCTGTGCTAGCTACCACCAAGCCACTCCAGGCCTTTTGGATTTCTCCTCAGAGAACATGAAGGAGAGCTAGCAGGCTTATGCATTTAGCTTTTTGTTCAGCGTTTTTGCCTGTTTTTGGCATTTTGACTGAAGAGATTGGAGACGGAAAAAGCATAGAGATAGAGATGGGTGACGTGCAGCTGGAACCCAACCAAGGCTGGTGCAGACATGGTTCAGTCCCACACATTTCAGATCACAAAGCCACCAGAACACCACTGTCTGTACATTAGCATCAGCAATTGTACCAGCAGTTGTATTAGCGTCTGTACGTGCGTTCAGTGCCACGGACGCTGTTACTTCTGACTAACCTTCCTCATTCATCTCCAGTCTCCATGTCAAATTAGAAGGCCAGAGAAACAGGAAGTTGATTGAACGGCTTCCTCTCATGTGTGACCATCACTACAATACACCTGCCCTCCCCTTTAAACCTCCGCCAACAACACAGTCCACAGCTCTTCATTTACTGCCTGTTGATGTGCACTGAAGCCGAGCTGCGGCGCAAAGTGAAGTCAGACAATGAGCAAGGCAGCGCGCCACGTCTGGGCCTCGCCGACAACCATTCACCGCCAGACAACAGAGCCGGGAGCCCCTTCCTCCTTTTTTTTTTTTTTTTTTTTTTTTTTCCTTTTCTGACTTCCTTACACAAATGCCACCACCTTCTCTCCGTCTGATCCCCTCAAGCTTTTTAAGTTCAGCCATCTTGCGCTTCACTTGGAAAAAGAAAGGAGAGGAAATAAGAAAAAGGCTTTTCATGACTTTAAAAAAAAAAAAAAAAGAGATAAAACTTTTAGAGGGCTGCTTTGGCAGAGGTCGCCATGCCAACCTCTGCCAGCCCAATCCTTTTAACGATAACGCCTCCTCTTCAGCTCCTCTGTTATCTGAGGAGTGGAGAACAGAGGAGATCCTGCTCTTTCTCTCTCTCTCTCTCTCTCTGTGTTCATTGGTTAGACTCACGCTTCATATCGAACGACTGAAAACCCAAAGAAACAATGACTGACTCGCAGCATAATGGCTCAGGTCTTATTGATTAATAGTGAGTTCATGTAGGTGAAGCACCATCACAGATATTTGGTTATAATGTCAGATGACAGGTGGGAGCAGGCCGGTTTCTGAATTCTGTCTCAAACAACAGTCGCACACACACAAACGCACTCATTACAGCCTCCTAAAGGTAAATGTATATTGACCAACCACAAAATTAAGAAGATGATTCTGCTGCAGTTATTTCTGCTCAGTGTCGTTTATCAAGGTGCGGGTCAGGTTCAGGTCACATTTTAAACCAGCAGGTCAATGATAATGCTCTCCTGATTTTATTCCACCCACCCATCTTTGTTGAATGTAGAGGGAATAGACAATCTGTTTAATACAGTGTTGAGCCTGTTGCTGAGGTAGCTCATATAACAGCAACAGCCCCATTTGTTTCAAGGGCCTAAGGGTGTTGGTCTGTACACTGATTAGCCATAACAGTATGAGCACCTGCCTAAATATTGTGTTGGTCCCCCTTTTGCCTCCTTTAAGTCCCGAAGTCATGAGGTGGAGCCTCCATGGATCAGACTTGTTGGTCCAGCTCATCCCACAGATGCTGGACTGGACTGAGATCTGGGGGATTTGGAGCCAAGTCAACACCTTGAACTGGTTGTTGTTCCTCAAAGCTCCTGAACCATTGTTGCAGTGACAGGGAGCATTATCCTGCTGAAAGAGGCCACTGCCATTAGGGAAGACTGTTTCCATGAAGGGGGGGACTTGGTCTGAACCATGTTTAGGGAGGTGGGACGAGTCAAAGGAACATCCACATGAATGGACCCAAGGTTTCCCAGCAGGACATTGACTACAGCATCACACTGATCCACCCGACAGAGTCACGTGAAGGTGTGTGTGTGTGTGCATGTTTGGATGGCCAACATGTTTTACACGAATGAATGCAGGTCTTTGAGTGCAGAACGAAGTGTCCAAACAAACAGAGTGGTCTGTTGAGGTCGCCCACGACTGAGCCGACCACTGAGGAGAAAATAGCTGCTCTACCGCTGCTGCATTCATTTCAATTCCAGATAGAGTTAAGCCACTTCACAAACACACACACACACACACACACACACACACACACACACACACACACACAAAGAGAAGCAGCTGAACAACAGAATAATACAGCAGCGTCAGATGCTCTAATGACAGGGATGAATGGTGAAGGTTGCAGCCACAGAGGAAAAAGTTCCTTTCTTTCTTTCTTCTCTGGATAGTTTTGTACTGTGCGAGGGTAACACACACACACGCACGCACACACACACACACACACACGCAAACACATACACAGACACACAAGGGAACATATGTTGAACGAAGCCAACAAAAATACTGATTTGTGCGAAAGCGGAAAAACACACTACCAATCAGTGATCGAGTGCTAACAAGACATCGGATGACTAATCAATCAGTTGTTATGACAACCTGTGATCTCTGTGTGTCCGCCCGGCGGGAGGATCTGATTGGTTCCGATGAAGACAAATCAACTCAGACTGGGCCAATCGCTGCCAGAACAAACTGCAAATAGGAAATTGACTTCCTGTCAGAAGAGTGAAATATCTAAGGCAGCAATTCCACACACACACACACACACACACACACACATACATACACAAAGAGAGGTGCACAACAGCAAACAACGACATGAATCTGTACATGTTCGTGTCAGCACGCGCTGTTAGATATATATCTGTACGCACACAAAAATACAAGCAACACACACTGCAGTATTTCCTTGTGATGTTCTCAGGTGACTCATGACTTCTTTTCCTTGAGGAATGTCACTGCATACACACGCAGAAAGCACACAAATAAAGGCTGTCAGCTTTGACTTAGAGCTGTTGTTCCTGAACACACAGCTGCACCGCCTACGTTTCCTTTATTTTCATGTTGGGATTAAAAAAAAAAAAAAAAAAAAAACAGAACACCAGAAATCTCCACTGAAATTATTCACATTTTCGATCAGGTTGGTATCTAGACTATTAGCTATCAGTCCACTCTGTAATGTTGTACTTTTTATTACCTCAGTCTGGAATGAAACTTGATGCTCTTCGAGGTGGAACTCACATCCACGGACTTCGGGGTACTACTGGTCTAGGTTTCTTGATTCCAGCGATTGACGCCTGTATTTAGGTTTTAACCAGTAGAACGACCCTCCAATGTGCGAAAACCATTGTGAACAAAGCCAGATCCATAAAGAACCTACACATCTGGGCTCCACGATTAACTGAAATAATCGCAGTACGGCTGAAGCATATCCTGCTTTATGGTCTATTTCCCTCTAAATGGACCCTCATTTAAAAAATGATCACCGTGTTGTGTTGAAGAAGACTTGAAACTAGAGATAAAATCATTAGGAAGATGTTTACTGAGGTAGAAGTAGGGCCATTTTTCCATAGACTTCAGTACAAACTTTTTACAACCAGTGGAGTCGCCCCCTGATGGCCATTAGACAGAACACAGTTTCAATGCAGATTGAGAACAAAAGAACTTTCTCCGTAAACATTTTCCAATAAACGTACCATGTTGGTGTTGTGGGCCTCGCTGGTAAAATACTTGACCATGATTCACATAAACATCACAGATCTGCATGAGTACAATTACAGATGAAGTTACCTCAGTAGAAACAAATGAAAAATGCTCAATCTATGGCAGTAATTTAACTCAGTCCATGATATGAGTGAGAATCTGACCCTGACAAAGTAAACCCACATCTGATGCTCAACTATGACTGACAGCTGTCCATCTAAACCAGGGTTTGCCTAACACAAGTGCAGCTGATGAGAGAGAGAATGAAACCACATCTGGCAGGACAGCTGTGGCCGACCAAACTCCTCTGTCCTCCCTGTCTTTCTCACTGTGCAGCCACTGAGCTCGACGAGCTTCATCTATGAACGGCACGGACGGAGACATGAGGACGGAAGGAGGAAAGGGGAGGAGGACTGTGAAGGAAAGAGCAGGGGAAGGAAAAGGGAATGCGAGAAAAGGAAGCAGGGGAAGGAAAGGTGAGAAGGGGACAAAAGGAGAGGGAAAGAGAGAAGGTTACTGAGTTCTGACTTTGTCGTCCTCTGGGGAAGTAAGCGTTCTGCTGCAGGGGAGGTGACCATGGCATCAGGGACACAGTGTATGTGTGTGTCACTATACGTTCATTTGTGTGTGTGTGTGTGTGTGTGTGTTTGTGTGTGGCTCACTGTGTGTATGTCTGCCCCAGGCTCTGTCCTTGTCTCCCACAGTGACCTTTGACCTCAGACCTCAGTGATGCTGCAGCCTGCCAGCAGCATGACAGATGTCCCTGCTGCTAACCAACACTGACACTACAGAGACTGCATGTGTGGTGCTGTGTGTGTGTGTGTGTGTGTGTTACTGTATATATTAAATGTACAGTAGGTACAGCTGCTGGATCATCAGCAAAGAGAATACTCACGTTGCAGCCGTTTATATACACGCTGTCTATGTGTTTGGATATTTTTACATGTGTTTGTCTATGTGTCTCATGTGTTTCTGCTCCCCAGAGGAATTCCATTACAGAATACTTTTCCTTTGCTTTACAAGACTTTGTTGACTCAGTTGCCTGAAAGATATCATCATCATCATCCTTAGGTGACCTCCCTCAAGGCCAGGGGAAATATTTTTCAGGCTTCATTTGGCCTCCTTTGTCTTAGGTCTTTCCAACATTGGTCACAAGTGCCTGTTAACGCTTGGTCAGAACTGACTCACTAAGATGTCTGATAGAAATTTTTTTTTTTTTTTTTTTAACAGTTGAAGGCAGCATGAGAGGCGACACATCATAAAACAACACGATAGAGACGTGATATCATCTCCCCTGCATGACGTGTTGACCTCTGTTGTTCACATTAAAAATGCCACAAATACTTGTGTACCTTGTAAATGAACATCGTGTTGTACTGAAGAAATCTTAAAACTAGAGCCTGAGGCCATCAACTCATTAGGAAAACATTTACTGAGAAGAAGGGCCATTTTCCCATAGACTTCAATACAATCTGATTTCTTTTAACAACCAGTGGAGTCGCCCCCGATGGTCATTATATAGAACACAGGTTCTTCAGCATTGGCTTCACTGGTCCACTTTTATATACAATCTATGATCCAAATTAAAATAATTGGGTTATTTTTATTAGACGTAACGGATGAAACTGTGTAAGTATCTTTTGAATTGAAAAGGGAGAGAGAAGCCGTCACAGACAGTCACTGAGATACTAAAGTTTAGTGAAACAGAAGTGCAGAGGAGTCACAGTCACACACTGACCCAGTGATTTTCAATTACACAACAGTATCTGAGCCAACGTTAGTCATCATTCATGACCAAGTGAGACTGAGACTAAAGCAGGAAAACATCTGGGCCAAGGAGAATAAAACTTTTCAGAGGAAAAGGATTGAGCTTTTTTTTTTTTTTTTTTTTTTTTTTTTTAATGCTACACAAGCTGTGTCCCAAATTAGGGTCTTCGAACGTGTGGTCGTTCATAGTCCAAATTTTGCCTGTGCCTGCCCTGTCATTGTAAAAAATGTAAACTTCCCAACCTTAACAACACGTAACTTTTGTTTAGGACCTTTGTTTTAACAGTTGGGAGCTGCCGAACTAATGAATCTTGGGATATGCTAGACCACGAACAATCCACCCGATAGACCCTTCGTTGGCCAGGAAAAGATGAACAGTCAAAGGAGCTTTCAACAGCTCGGTCGCACCTTTGTGACACAATCGGTCTTGATAAGCAGCCTTCGAAGGACGCAGCCACAAGGGGGAGGTGGGAGCCGATGGAACGGCAGGAGTGGAGGTGAAAAGACTTCACTCAACGTCCTGAAGTTGTTTTTCCATATAGAGATGAGGAAAAGCTGAAGGAAAAGTTTCAGGAGAAACTGAGCCCTGATCAAAACTGAAACTGCATCATCTGCTGTGACTCCATAACGGGCACTTTCCCTCCATTGTCCTGTAGCACGATGGAGGAACTGCTGACGGTTTAGCTCGTGCTGTTCAGTTTACAGGCTGAGGTCCATGTGATGGGCTCATCGGATTCACCCGGAGCATGCTGGGAGAGAATCCAGTTCCCTGGGACCCCGGACAGGAGGACAAGTGGTTCACAATAAGGATGGATGGACAGATGGACAGGTGTCATATGTTTCAGCAGGTCACATGATGCTGCAGCTGATCTGAGCTGGTTCTCACCACAAATGAACCACAGCAGACTCCAAGTGCCTGAGCGTGTGTGTGCGTGTGTGTGTGTGTGTGTGTGTGTGTGTGTGCGTGTGTGCATGTGTGTGCGTGTGTGTCTTGGTTGTGTTTCATTTTCAGGGTCAGCAGCCAAATCTCGAACAGATGGTCTGATCCTGGATGAGTCCAGCGCCTCCTGCTGGCAGACGAGCTGCAACAGGGAAAACACAACGCACAAACTCTGGACTCAAAACACCCCTAATTCTTCCTCCTCCTCATCCTCCTCCTCCTCCTCCTCCTCTTCCTCCCTTCCATCTCCCCTCCTATTTCTTCCCTCTGTCCTTGTGCCTTCTTTTTGTCCTGCTTTCCCTTTTTTAACCTCCCTCATCTCATCTTGCTCCTTCATCTTTCTGCCTCCTCTTCCTATATCCCCTTGTTTCCCTTGTTTTTCATACCTCTCCTTTCCTTCTCCTACACACCTCATCTTCATTATCCAGCTCCTTGTCCGTCTTTCCCACCTCCCTCTTTTCATCAGTCTCTTATTTCTCATCTTCATCATCATTATTCCTTCCTGCCCCACCCCCTCTTCTGCTTTTGATTCCCTCTCTTCATCATCTCCTTTCCTTTCTCCAGCTCCTCCTCCTCCTCTGGGACCTCCTGTACTACTACAAGAAGCTCTCTGCTGGTTTGGGGGGGATTTTCTGGAGCTGAGGCCATGAAAGAGGTGGCCTCCGACTGGGAAGCTCACTGAGCGCGTTCAGAATCACCAAACACTGCTTAGTGTGGAGGTGGTGGTGGTGAGGCGTTAACATGCAGCGTCTGCAGCCTCCCTACGCTGTTCCTGATGTTGGTCAGGACTCCAGAGCAGGACATGGACTCTGCTGGGACTCAACTTCAACAGTCCTAGACATACTCACTGTTACCCTGAAGGAAACATCACGTATCTGAGGCGTTACATTAAACCAGTGAGGGGCTGTTACAGCGACAGATCGCATGTTCATCCATCACATCCTTCAGGCCATCGATGTATCTCAGTCTCGGCTCTGCTGCAGAGTTTAAGTGGCCTCAGCACTGCAGCGTCTGCCCCCAATCAAGTTTTTTCATTTTATTATCTGAAAAGCTGAAATCTGGAAAACCTCAGCGGCCCCAGACCTTTAGTTTGTGGAAGCATGTGAGCTGCAAACAAGCTCCACCTCCTCCACCACTGTTGATGGGTCAGAAAATTATTCAGATGATACAGATCAAGATATCCTGAACTTTTGTCCAAAATGGGACCATCTCGAAAAAACCACTGGATCCTACACTTCTACAGAGGATCTGGTCTCTGGTCAAACACCCACGTCCTCTGAACTTCACGTCCATAGTTTATTCCCAATCTGTCACCGAGCATGGATCCTGTCGCCTACCTACCATGATAACAGTTGCACCTGTGCAACTGATCTGAAACACAATACTGTGTTTCAGATCAGCTCTCTGTTGGTGTTGTTCGCCACCAGTTTATTTTCATGACCGACGCACAATGAATCCTGGGATATGCATATATGCATTTATTGCCCAGGTAAAGAAAGCTGCATTCTAAGGAGCTTTTTGAAATGGGACTAGTCCAGTCGAGACGTAGTTGGTCTCTAACATGTTTAGAGCGCATACCATATGGGCATGCTGAGCCCGGAGCTGGAGGTCAACTCCCGACCGGATGGACCATTTACTGCATGTCAATCCCCCACTCTTTCCCCTATTTCCTGTTTCTCTCCACTATCCCTATCAAAATAAAGGCATAAAATGGCCCAAAAACTAAAATCATTACAATGATCTGACTGAACACTGTGATTTGGACGTTGCAACGACAGTTCTGTAGATTTTTGGTGACAGCAGCTGAAGTTAGGTATCACTGCGGTGGATTTGTTGGCAAACTTCCTGTTTCCTCTGGTGTTTTGCATGTAGTGGGTGTGCATCAACCTGCTGGGGTTTTGGGTTTTATTGCAAGAGCTCCTAGTTTGGCTTGAGTTTGGGTTGATGGATTGAACTACCTACCTACTGAATAATTGTTTCATTACTGGATGAGGGTGAAAGTGCTACAGGCTGAAATCGCTCATTCACAGTAGGGGGAACTCTTGCTGTTTCTGATCATGATGGCGCCCCGGTCTGTCCTGATTCCTGTATACCGCCACACCCCACCCAACTACCACCACCACCACCCTCCCTCCAACCCACGTTAATGAAAGACATGTGGTGCAGGCATAATGCTATTGTCTGTCAAATCTGCTTAGGGATCGGGGGGTGGGGTGGCAGGGATCTGGCTGTTGTTGTGTGGGTGGACAAGCAGATCATCTGCTGCGGATGACGGCTTAATCCAATCACAGCGAGCGGATCACAGGAAGCCGATTCACCGTATAGCTGCCGGCCAGTCGGCCTCGCAGAGCGAAGCTGGATCTGTCTGTCAGAGCTCCCTGCTGCAGGACGCCTCATCAGCGCAGCTCTTTGTGCCTATTTATGGACGACGGTGACGACGACAGACCATCTCAAAAGCATTTCACACTTTACCAAATGTCCATTAAAGGACAATCACAGCATTCTGCTTTCCATTTAGTACATTTCCCTACTGCTTTAATGTTATTTTTGACAGCACCCACACACTTACAGTACGATGAAAGATATTTTCTCAGCTCATTCAGTACAATTCAGCTGCAAACAGCAAAGAAAGGTGGTGGATGCTTCTAATTCAGTCAGTAAAGAAACTCCATCAGGGTGGAGGAGGAGAAATGAGACTGTGAAGCTGAGCAGAGCTGTAGGGTTTTGTGTTCCTGAGTTTCGTTTCTACTTTTTGCTTGTTTTTTTTTTTTTTTGCAAAACATTTGATGGTGTGATAAGATCTTGAATAAATCACTGAATATTTTGAAAAAGCACGAGAACAGATTTTTTTTGTTATATTGCACAGATAATATCATGTTTCACCCTATTAAGTACAAACAGTCTCCGCTTTGTACGACTTCTTAGCTTTTTCCAGGTTTTTCATTCCGATTGGTTCATTTCTGTGGGAACTGGGGACTCGGTTCACCAAAGTTTACAGCATGACATCTCAGTCATGTCTGTGTCAATCATCAAAAACAAACAAAAAAAAGCTTCTTATGCATGTGTGACAAAAACTCACGTAACACACATGCACAAGATGTTAAAAGAAGTGACACTGCCTCCATTTGCAGTCTGTCTAATCAGCCTCTGCGGAATAGGCTGCAGAAAATCTATCACTGGAAGTCTCATGTCTGGTTTTATCGTTGTTAAACTGACAATTTTGCCATGTACTGAAATAGTTTAAATCCGTTATTGGGATATGCCCTTTTGCAGACTGACTCAGACTGACTCAGGTCCGGGTTTGAGGGATCGTGATTCGGGATCACACCCTTTCCACAGATGAATTATGACAAACATTGTAATTCTATATGCAGTGTAAATATATTTTCTCTTGTCGCCTGATTAAAAATTAAATGGAGCATTTCCATGGGACCATTTAATGGTGAAAGTGCGCAAGTGTACAACATGGACTGAATCATTACATATAACTGCTGTTAGATTGTTTAACTCCAGACCACACAGTGTGAATGAAAGAGGCTGATAAATCAGCAGAAGAGACGGAATAAGCTGAATGTAAAAAAACATGAACACAGAGACAGAGAGAGAGACAGGAGACGAGGCCGTCTGAGCTGCTCTGAAGTGAAAGCAAAAATCAATACAACACAGAAACATTTCAGAATCCAATATCCAACTTCTTCAAAGGGGAAGAGGAGGAGGAAGAGGAAGGGAAGGGAGAGGAGTGGGAGGAAAAAGGAGGTTATGGATGATTCTATCAAACAGCGGGAACAGATGATAAAAATGAATAAACAGGAATGTAAGGGCTCCCTGTCTGAGCACGCCCACTGTGTCGATCCAAGGTCGCACTGGACGAGACTGTCCTGTTAAACACAAGCCCACGGCTCGCCTGTCAGCAGGTTATTATGACCTCATAATTAGGTTTTGTTGCTAGGCGACATCTAGCGGTCGGAGTGATGATGACAGCAGCAAAAGGAAAAGTGCGGTGGTGTAGTTTTTGGAGCGACGCCACGAGGAGGTTGGGGGATGGGTCTACAACACACAGGAATGTGACACAGGAGAGCAGCGTTCGATTCCCAACGTGAAAGTAGCAGTTTATGTTGTTTCTCTTATCCATGACAACAAAGACTGTCTAATGTTGTGTATTTGTAGCAGTGCGAGATTGATTTGTAGCAAGATTTTTCTGCCAAGTGCAAGAACATCACTTAAGGTTCACAGTGGCTACTCAGCGTTATCTGCTTTCATCGTGTACACAGAGATTCTCACTGTCCGACTAGTTCACATAAACCAATACAGTGCTACGACTGCACAAAATTAAACAACTACACAACCTCCCAAGTACTTTAGAGGGCTAATGTGTCTCATTCATTCATTCATCCATTCACATAGACGTTATAACTCTACCTATAACTCATTCAGCATAACAACTCATTTCTTCACTAACAGTCAAATATCAGTCAACAGTTGCAGTGGGGGCTCTCCCCCGGGCTCCATTAACTCCAGAGCTGTTAACTTATCATCAGCTGTTGACTGGCTCAACTTTTTTTTTTCTGTCGACACGGTCATGTTGTAGTAGTTTTCACCAAGAATGATAAGCAGAATCAAAATGCCTCTGGCAATGTGTTATGTAATTTGTGATTATGCTTGATGATGGAATTATGTAAATTGAAGTTTGTGACTTAATCTGAGTAAAGTTTTTAAAAATAGAGTCAGATACCTCTGGAAAGAGAAGCAAAGAGAAATGATTTCTGATCCCCTCAAAAGTTTTGGCAACAATACTGAAGGTCCACTAACATTTTGCAGCCGTTAGGGGAATTTTCTGAGACAGATGTTTCCAAGATAAAGATTGGTTGTTTTTCAGAAAAAGCTTAGATCTTCCACCCAAGAGAATGGTATACAAGATGTGGTTCAGCTATTGTATCTTCAGTTTGGCTCCAGATCCAGCTCGGGCTTGTTTCTTGTTTTAAGAATAAACTCGATTGCACTTCGCTCTGTCCATCTCCTGTAAATGGTTTTGAACATGATGGGACTTTTGTTTTTGTATTGGAAGTGTTGGACTTAGTCCCTGGCCCACACCTGAGCCTCTACCCGCCAAGAGCTAATAAACACGAAACAGAAATGAACACATACCACATTGTCATCGAACCTGCAGACTTAATAAAAAACATATATAACTCACATTACATCCCAGAAATAATTACCTACACATGACTTAATGTGCCAGGATATTTCAGGACAGTGTGGATGGACAGGAGATGGGACAGAGAGGTGGGATGACAGGCAGGAATGAGCTGGGAATCAAACCAGCGACTTGCCCTAACCACCCGGGTATCTGGTTGCCACAAGAAGTAATTATTTCACCTCAAATCACTGTGTTTAATCAAGCCGTGGTGATGAAGGTAGGTGCGCCTCCCTTGTTACACTTTGCATGCATTTTATTGTATTGTTCACCTGCTGCTACTTCCTATGGGTTGTATCTGAGGTTCGAGGGAAGAGACCTGTGACGTAGTTCAGGTTGGAGGACTGGTTGCAGCGCGGTTCACCTGGACAGGTAACAGGATAACAGGGTCTAGCCCGAAATTATGGCCAATTTAGACTCAGCATTTATTGACTCAGTGTAACCTGTGAATTCTGTCCACAGTGTTTTATCTACGCTCAGGTCAAACAGTCTCCTCCAGGCTCAGAAACTTCCACATATTTACTGGACAAAGGTCGTTTGCAGGAGGCTCTGCAAGTGATGAAAAATGTTCTGTGTTTATCGTTTAATTGATTTTACCTCCCTGTCCACAGCAGTTCAGTTTGCCCAGACAGCTTTACTGCAAACCTGGAGGCCACAGAGTCCACAGTCACGCCAGCAACCTGCATGAGGCTGCTCTTCGGCGCAGCAGTGCATCGGGCTAATGATGACGTTGAGATGTTTCACAGGAGAAATGAAAACTTTGACCTGCTGGTGGTGCTAATGAAGAATCAGAGGAGCAGAGAACCACAGGATTTATCTCGGAGGAGCCACATTTCATCCTGTAGTCTTTTCAGATTTTTCAGTGAAAGACACAAATAAATTAAAGCACAATATTGTCTTAAAAATTAGATTAGCCTTTCTTGTCTTAGCAGGAAGCCCCCCCCCCCCCCCCCCCTCCATTGCTTCTTCTCGTGCGGCAGTCGCTAAGCTGCTTGTTGCACAAATCACATTTTAATTAGCTCGATCCTGGCTAACGACCTCCTCCTCCAGGATTACCTGCCAGTGTCCGTCTAATCCCCCTGTCCTCAGTCTTCCTATAAACCTCCTCCTCCTCCTCCTCCTCCTCATCTCGAACCTGCTAAGTGCTTGCTCCTGGGAGAAAGTTGTGTCTCTATGAATAATATTGTAAATACTGCTCTATATGAAAAGTTCTCTGTGATAACGTCTGTAATGATTTGGTGCTATATAAATAAAACTGACGCGACTCCCTCCTCCTCATCCTCCTCCTCCCTCTTCGTCCTCTCACTTTCATTCTTCATTGTTTCCCCTTTCTCTGCCAAATGCAGGTTTTTCTCATCAGCTTGAAATTCATTTTTTTTTCATCTTCTTCTGTGCTGCTGTGATGTTTTACATTCTGCATACATCCAGACATTTATCACACTCCTCATATTTTATATCTTTCTGTGTGTTTTCATACCGTGTGCAGTTTTCCCTCCATTTGCTTTTTCACATTCTCATGAAGCTGCAGTGTATTTTTTCGTGTTTTTCATCCAAATACTATATTTTCACATCATGTATGAAGCTGAAGTTGTCGCCTGTCACTGCTCACATTGAGTACATGTCAGAGAGTTAAAGGTCCCCTATGTTGAGCTCCATAAGAAGATATATTTGTGGTTTTAAGAACCAATACCCATCTCAGTGTAGGTCAGTGGGGAAGAGAGGCTCTGAACCCTTACGTCTGATTGGCCGACTGTTTTCTTAGTGATCAAATAACGATGTGGCAGATTTCAGGTAAACACTCCAAATCCTGCATGACATCACAAAGTTTCAGAGGCCCGACCGGCTGGTTTCAAGGCTTAGTTTCTCTTTTCACAGTATTAATACAGAACCTAGACCTGTTGCATAATCAAAGACACATATATGGACATAATCACGCTGGTCTCCCTCACCATCTCCTGCATAAACTTCAAATAGTTCAGAACGCTTTCCACAGACCACACTGCTCCTGTCCTCCTCCTGTGCTCCCTGTTAAACACCGCCTTGACATCAAGACTCTGCTTCTCACTTTCAACTCACTTCACAACCACAACACCTCCATATCTCTCAGATCTACACCACATCTGCACAGCTGTCCGCACTCTTGGCTCTTCCTCTTCCATCATCCTGCTCGTCTGACCATAATGAGGGCTGCAGCCTTCAGCTGTGCTGCCCCTCGATCGCCCTCACGACACATCCAGGACACTGAATCCGCAGCTCACAACACACCTCTTCAAGCTCACATATTGTGTTTAACCCACTAGTGTTTTTTCATTCGTTCCTTATTTTATTGTATTTATTCTAATTTATTCTGTATTGTTGAATTTTATCCCTTCTACTTGCATTTTTTTTTCTTTTACTGTGTGTTGTAAGATTACCCTGAGTGCCTTGAAAGGTGTCTACAAATAACATTTATATTTTTATTATCATTATTATTATTTTTTTTGTTATTGGTCATTCATAGTGGATGAACAGATACACCCGTGCCTGTGTTTCTTCTGGCTCAGACCCACCACGGCCCAAGTCTGGCCCATATACAGAACGATGGTCAGGTGCAACCTCCACATCTGGGGCGATTCTGGCAAACACAAAAAGTCTTCCAGGTGTCAGCCAGAGCCGGAGGATAACAGCCAGAAAACTGCCCGAATGTGGAAGCATGTGGGCCGGACTCGGGCTGTTGAAGCAGGGTGAAGACTGGGCCAGAAGTTTTATTTTGCTGTCTGGGTTTGACCTTTATGTCGTCTGACTTTCCTCTTTTATTAAATGCCTTCCTTTAAACGTGCTGCCGAAAACAAACATTTATAGAACAGCACTGGATGTGAACTGAGCTTTTACAGAATATAACTCTAAAACCAACTTTTTTTTTTAATTTCTTTTTTTTTTTTTTTTTTTTTTAAGAAACAGTTTAACATTGATCCCAAACAACACAGAGTTTATGAAGAAATGGGAGCTAAATAAAACATCCCACTTAAACAGGAATAAAAGTTGATACAACAAAAAATGAGTATGAACCATCAACCATGCTACAAATTAAAACATCTAAATTTATCACACTACCAATGAACCATGTTCATCTCTTCTCTTGATGGGTAAAACAGCGGGAATGAAAGATTTTTTTTGTGATCTCTTCTATTTATATATGACACATAAATATATATGAATCCTCAGAGATTTTTTGGATGTTCGAAGAAATCTTTAACCTTTGGAGAACTTTACTTTCATAACGTGAAATGTCAGACCACAAGGGCTGCTCTCCTGCAATATCTGGAAATAAGGTGAATGTGTGAGTTTCTTTGAGCTACTTCAAGCTATATGATGTTTACAGTACTGAGTGAAATATATGAATCTCCCCCAAAGAAAGATAAAACATTTGCTTTCAATGTTAACATGGAGGGGCCGAGTCCTCGTCCTCTTCCTCCTGCTGTGTTGGGGGCAGGATGTGGAGGAAAACCTTATTAACTTAGGAAGGATCGTTACGATAATACCTGGCAAATAAGTGGATTAGCAGGGGGTCACTGTGGATTAGCCATCGGTTTTGGTTCAATCCTGATGTCTCCCCTCCCCAAAACCACATAATCTCATCTAAATCCCGTAAAGCAAAGACTCGGGGGCCAAGTGGAACCCAGACGTTGTCCCGCTGTAAACTTCCTGGATGGCGAAGGGGGCCGGCCACAAAGGAAAAGCTGCCTCTTGCATCTGTCGCAGATCTTTACTCTTGTGCGTTTGCCTCCAACGCTGCATTTCGCCGCGACCTCCCTCCTCCACCGCCGCCATCCCCCTGCTCTTTGTCTGTGCTGCCTCATATTCTCACCATACAACATCATCTTGTGTTGCCGTGACAACAGCCCTGACTGAACCCAATCCAGACCCCCTTTCATTCACACCGGCTCCCCTAATTGGCTGGATCAGCTGCTGGACACTGAGGAAGTTGACCCCTCCTCCTTTGCCAGCCACACAGTGAGGTTACCTGTCAGGTGAATATGAATAAGGCGCTCGTATAACCCCGTCTTTCATCGCCACTCAGCTTCGGCTCACAGGTCGACCGAGGAAGATGTGAGGCAGGATAATTGCCAGGCTAGGTATGCGAAGCGACGTGGCACAGCTTCATTCCCGGTACAGGAAATTGATGGTGAACCTTGGCGAGAGGTGGGCAGAGAAGGTGCGAGCCACATCGTGTGGTCAAACGCCACCTCAGAAAGATGAAGGCCACATCACACAAACCACCAGAGCAGGAAAAAAAAAGGAAAAACCATCAGGAGGCTCGGATCGTGTACAGGATGTACACGATGTAGTGACACACGTTGTATCACGTTAGAAAACAGGAGCATGATAGTGGGCCATCATCTGCCTGTCATCTTTGAGCAACAGGTGCTCCAGGTCCCAGGTGCATTATGGGAAGTTTCAGTCATTCTTTAAAGGAACGCTTTTTACTCAACAAGCAAAAGTGGTACGACTGCTGTGTGGTGACCAGTGCTAACACCAGTGCTAACACCAGTGCTAACACCAGTGCTAATTAGAATTCACAAAAATGAAAATGAGTTATGGAGTCAGCCACTGGGGCTTGAATCTGAATAAAATGATCAACAAGAGACAGCAATTAGGACTTAAAACCAGCATTCAAGAAAACATGGAAGTTACAACTAAACCTACAACTAAAACAATTTTTACAGCAGAACATATAATAAATAGAATAAAAGACCACAGCAGTTTTAAAGCCAAATTTCAAGCCAGACAAATTCATCACATTGATATTCTTCAGCCCACGTCTTCCAAATATCACAGTCTTTATAAACATTGATGGTTTGAACTGTTTTTCCTCCTTAAACGAAAGCTAAAGAGAATCGATTCTTTCTAACAGACCATGATTTGTCCATGTGTGACACTTACTTTGGTTGAAAAACTAAGTGAGCTAAGTCATCTGCCATCTTTTCTCATGTCTAGAGTCACGTCTCTACGTGGGACACTCCTATTGGCTCCAGTGGGTGATGTCACAGCCAATCAGAGTGTCTCCTTCAGAGGCCTAGCTGTCAGCTGCTTGTAGCCAAAGTCAATGGGATCAATCCTGTATCTTTCTGATCTCAGAGTGAGGAGAAGTTGCTCTGAGTTTATTGGAGTGACAGAATAAAGACAGAGAGACATGGACAATAAGATATTTAGAGCATTAGAGGCTTTGGAGCTGATTTTTCATCATTACTGCTCCAAAAAAATTAGCAGAACTAAGAACTCAGCGAATTAAATGCTGGTTTTAAATGGCAGATTGTATTTTACTGTTGTCTGGACATCGCTTATTGGCACAGATTGCTTACTTGACCTCTGAACCCTCGGGTCAATTTGTGTTTTATGTTTTTACCCTGGAGGGCAATACAGCAGAGTGAAATAGTTAAGTAATAACGCCATACAGATAAACTGGGTGTTCAGATTTAGTGCTCATTGGGTCTAATGTTGTACTGATCACGTTAGCATCACAGACTCAGAAGCTAAACTGTTGCTGTCTTAACTTCCAGGTTAAGAAGCAGGGGGTTCAGGTAACCAGGAATGAAGAAATTCAGACGTGAGAAATCTCCGTGGTTACTGTCGGCTTTTAACTCCCCCACAAATGTTTCACTTTAATTATCACAGAGTCATAAAAGCCTTGTTTTATTACCTCCTTCACCCTTTTAAACTCCCCCGAGTTTCCTTTATGGGGCCAAAACTCAAGTGGAGATGTCAATGTTTTCAATGATAAAATGACTTTGGTGTGAAAATTAAATTTAAACATCACGAGAACAACACAGTGCTGAGTGTTTCTGTGATTCTTTCAAACAGTGAATACATTTGCATAAAAAAAAAAATTAAAAAATTCTGGATTTCAGATTGAACCTGAAACCGCAAGAGTTGATAAAATGAGTTTTTACAGTGTGGTTTGGTGAATCTGAGACGTCTGCTGCTGCTGCTGCTGCTGCAACTGCTGCTGTTATTGTTTTGAAGATCTCCCGTGAAGAGAAGCAGCGCATGACTATAATTTACAGTAGGGCAGCGCAATTACGGCTGTACGGTGGTGGCAGTTTCACAGTGGTGAGAGTAAGTGAAGTCTGTGTTTATCTGGAAGAAAATAACTCATGTAAATCTGCCAAAAAAGGGAAGATTCCTCTCCTGCTGTCTTCCTGCTGACCGGGGAGAGAAGAAATGCGCAGGCTTCAGGAAAGGACAGTGGGAGACAGGAACCAGGAGTGGATTAAATATTGAAATCAGGGAGTTCAAAAATACCACCTTAAAAGCTTGAATCTGACAGTGCTTAACACCAATCTCGCCATCGTCATCGCCTGTGCAGAATCAGCTGCTTGTTCTTAATGTCAGCTACCTCCTTCCAGTCACTTTCCCCTTTTCCTCATTTCCAAAGACAATTGTGGACCAGTGGAAAAAAAAAAAAAAGAAACCTGCACTTTCTTTCTGAAACCAGAAATTTGAGGTTCTGATGAGTGACTGAAAGGTCCAGGAGACCGTCCTCCAGTTTAACAACCAGCCCACAGGTCGTTTGTTGTTACCATTGAAACCATGATGACGAAGACGGCCTGATGCTGAGGAAGTACTTATTTCAACTCAAATCACCATCTTTTCCGAAACCTAACCAAGTCACGATCAGTGTTATTTCTGTAACCGTGACAACCGATGTCCAGTACGCCTGCTGCTGGAGGGGCTCAATTTTAGGAGACTCTCTAAACGGGGTTTAAAATAAACTACCCCTGTGGTTGTTCAGGTTGGAGGATCAGTTTCTCCAGAACTCTGATACGAACCATACCAATCACTTCAGAAAAAATAAAAATATAACATTATGATATCATATAGAAAATATGAAGGTTTAAAAGTTGTATAAAAGTTTGCTAAAAGAGAAAAACTTTTGGTTGAATTCAGCATTTGTGGCCATGGGAGGCACACAGGGAGCGAGGCGGCCATAAACGCACCCTTTCCTTGGAGTTTGTTTATCTGCTATAATTCTAGAAATCACAAGAGGTGTGGGGGTGGGACCCAAGTGAAAGTTGTTAAGTCCAAACTGTGGAATAGCTTAATTGATGTGGTTGATACTTGCCAAGTCTATTTGCCACGAACAAAGTGGGATATGCAGCGAAATGAGCCTGTGATAGCATATATGTGAGTGTTGTAAATGTGGGTTTTTTAAAGGATTTATATATATATTAGTGGGAACAGAACATTAGTACCGCTTTGGTTTTTACTGCCCTTTGCACTGGAAACTTTCTCATCTTCTGTTTTAGCCTCTTGAAGCTGCTAATTCCTGCCACTGACCCTACGTGCACCACCGCAGCGGCAGTTAGTGCTAATTCTGCTAATTTGGTGCAACTGGTCGCACTCATCAATCACCAGTCCGCATGTTGAGTGACGGGTCAGGAAATGCTCGGCTACGTTCCTGGTTTCATCGTTAATGAGAAACAATATGGGTTTAGGGGAGCGGGGTCCACTCTGTGATTTGCCGCTAAGCTGCTCATTAATTACTGAGAGCATTAATCTGTGGGGCTTAATAGGCGATCAAGGCTGTAACGTGGTGCAGCAGCATGTGACCGGCACACACCTTAAGCCTCTGTTAATCTACGAGCCTGGGGCACGGGGCCCCGCCTCTGCCCTGTTTAATTCTGACAGAGAAGTTTTCAGTTAAAAGATTAATCGACTGAATGACGGCACAAGCTTGGCAGTTCGGGCTCCCACACCGGGCTTGTGTTATTAATTCTACTTTGTTACGTTTCCTGAAGAAATATTTATCTATGGTTATAATGTAACATATAGTTATAGATTAAACAACCAAATTTTATCTGACTTTTCTGACTACTTGATAACCTCACATTTCTACCTGTGCAGACCAATTCAAAATCCCAGTATCACTGGGACAACAAATGCTTATTTTGTATGGAAAGTGTCTGTGTATAAAGCTGAACCATTGTTACATAACAATAGGTTTTGTCAGCCGTGTCATTTCTCACTTCAACTAATTTTGACTCTGATTGTAAATTATTTTTTTAAAGAATCATGACCACAATTTCTTTTTTTAACCTTGGGTTACAAATTGAAACAGGGTCTTTCTGAATAATTACACTCACTCTTTATAATTAATTGCAGTCTGTTGACAAAGCGTCTGTATTTTCACTCACACATCGCTCAGTTTCACTCTGAGATTTGTCAGGGTTTGAGTCAAGGATCTGAGTTGTTTGCTGCCACCGCAGGAGATAGATTTAGATTGTGTCTTAAAACTGACGTTTATGTAAAGGCCTTCATGTCCTGTTTTCATATGTATTTGTCTTTATATGTCTCTATAGTTTATGTTCAGTTTGTTTTACTGCTTCTTTGCTTTTAGAAGCAGCATTGATTTGGCTTTTAAAAGCACTTTGTGACTTTATTTTGAAAGGCGTGGAGACTTTACTATGATTGTCTCAATGCATAGGTATCACCGTGTGTGTGCGTGAGTGGTTGTGTGTCTGTGGGTATGTGTGTGTCTCAGGTAACTTGTCACTGATAACTAACCCCCTGCACCTTTAACTGTCTCCCTGTTTCCATGGCAATCCACCCCCCACTGAGGGTCACAGCAGGACGTCAGAAAAACAAAGTTAGACACACTGGGGAGCCTGCAGTGTGTGTGTGTGTGTGTGTGTGTCTGTGTGTGTGTGAGGACCTGTTTACCTGATGCGCTCCCCATTAACACTCTGACATCGCCTCGCCACTCACACATGCAACTTCAGCCTCCGTTCATTAGCTCCCATGATGCAACACCAACCTAGCAACCAGACCTGTGGCTAACTCCCCTGCTGCTTCCACGCTCTCATTGGACAGTTTCCCGAGGGTCATGGCCCTGCGCTGGCCCACCCCCCGTCGGCCAGCCATCTGTCCTGGAGACACCGCCACGACGCAGGCAGAGCCCACCGGGAACAGCTGCCGGCGCTAACGGAGGCGGTTAACCGGAGCCAGGACCCGGCAGGAGGCGGCTTTAGCCAAGCCGCTTTTAGCTCGCTCGGCGCTGAAGCAGGCGGTCGCATCCTGTTCAGAGCGGACGGTCGAGTGGTGACTTTGATCTGTGAGATAATCTCACCAAGTGTCACAAATGATGTTTTTATCATTTATACATAAAGTTATATGAGCCGATATCAACATAGTGAGATATATATATATATATATATTTTTTTTTTTATAAAATGATGTGGAGTTATCAAAAAACTGAAATGATGTCTTTCTGCCAGATGTTGAACCTGCTGCAGGGACTTATTGTGGCTGAGGTCAGGGATGTTTGCAGGCCGGTCTCTTGTCTAACTCACAAAACGCGTGAACCAGGTTGTCTCCATGCGTTTCACCACATGTACGTCTTCTTTTGCTATAGAACCTATTTCATTTTACATTACACTAAAACTGCAGTGTTTGACACATTTGGGGACCCCTTTATTTCCTATTCTCATCCTGACAAGAACTGTATCAATCTGCTTCTGGGTTTAAGGAAACTTTCCATCTGAAAGAATGGCTGACGTTGACTTTTCTTCTCCATATCTACTTAATTGTTTGCTCTGCTTTAATTTACAAACGCACTTATCTTGCACACTTATCTATGGTTATCTGTGCATCCCAGTGTACATTGGCGAGGGTGGGGTCTATCCCAGGACATATACAGACAAACAACCTCATGCTCACATCACACTACACCGCCGTGTCGCCCCATCTTCTACAATGTGATGTCTTTAACTGCTAATGCTTACATCACAGTCCCTTTTCTTTAGTTTCATAGAGAGAGGCTCCAGTTTGAGTTTTCTGTTTTCATTCTACTCGACCTTATCCACTGCAGACTTGTGCTCTCCACTCTTGGTTTTGATCAGTTTGTTTCGTGTAAAACATGAGATGAGATTTTAGACAAACGTCAAGGTCATGTTAAGAAACGCTGACAAAGCTAAACCAAAACCACTTCTGGGCAAACCCTGACCACAACAAAGCACATCTAATACCAACACACAAGACTGTGTTAAACCACACATTGAACCAGTGACTGTGTGGTCAGGAGACACATAGAGACAGTGAAAGGAGGCTTCGTTTGCACTGACTGGAAGACTTTTCACAAGGCTAGATGTTGCTGTTGAGTCAGTAACAGTTTTTTGTAGAAGACACGGTCATCAAAAAGGACGTTATTGTGTATCCCAACAACAAACCACACAACAACAACAACAAAAAAAAAAAGGTGAAGTACTGAATCAAGAGGAATAAAGAATCCTCCAGAAATCCTGTGGCTGAAAGGAAGTAAGTGAATCAGTCTTTGAGAGGGACCAGGAGGCGGCAGAATGGACGTGACACAGCAAAACTTCACCACAACAAAAGGTTAAAGCCGAAACTAACGTCATCAGCTCGGATGCTGTTCAGAAATAAAATTAACTGAATGCACACTACCTCAGGTTTGAGACTGAGCGTTTCACGGTGCCCAATTCAAGGTCCAGACATTCTTCCATCAAAGTCGACAGGCCCAAGACTTTCACAGAGGAGTTGTTCTATTTTCCAACAATCAGTGGATGCACATACTGTCGCTGCCCTTTGGAAAATCATTACACCTGTCCAACTGACAATGATTATAGACCAATTCCTTACTCAATTCATTCTATGCTTATTGACAGCATACGACACCGAAGCTCACACACGCCTGTTTTGTATTGATTTTAGTCCAGCTTCCCAACTCCCTTCAGCTTTACATAGTGATTCAGAGGATGAAACCGATGAGTGTCAACCTGTATCCAGCATGTAAAGGTCAACAGCACCATCTCCCAGATGACGCACATAATCACATGTTTAAATTTGCTGATTATTGTTGTTTGTTTGTTGCATGATGCACACATCGTTTTAGCCTATAGGACTGTTTTAATAACTCATTTGTGTCTTTGTCTATTAACATCTTAAGCAGTCAGGACATAGTATGAGCCATAGAGGCCATGGTCTCCAAAGGGACTTTGGCAGGATGGATGTGTCGCGAAAGTGTTTTGTCCCAAAATTGTGCAATATGTTGCTTTCAAGCTTTTACTGACCAAAGCACGTGGCTGGCTTGTCATGTCTACAGTTATGTGTACAATGACACCAGCCCAAGAAAAATTGGGAAAAAGGGATGATAAAGTATGTCAGGTCTATCGTAACCAGGGTGGTATGTTCTTCTTTTAAGATTTAACTACAGATGCTGGCAACAATTGGATAAGACATCTTACCTAATGACTAAATGGAGATTGTAATGAACATCACCAATTAGTTGGAATTGGCGAAGAGGAGTGATAATAGATCGATATCGTCTTATCATGGCTAAAACCTGAATACATGGTTCTATTTTTCTTTTTTTGTCTCTGCAGGAAGGGCTTTTATATTTCAAGAGCCTTTATATTTCATGCCAATAAAGAAAACTCATGCTGACAGAAAGGACAGTTTGACAGTTTATTCAAGCTGCATTTTAAAAGCCAAAGAAGCTCGAACTCTGAGGAGAATACAGAGCAGTTCACAGCGCTGAATATTCATGATTATGGCTATAGACGTGTCTTCTAAAGCTACTATTTGTTAAAGGTTATATGTCAGCATATAAACCAATAACTGTGGTATAGAAACTTAAGAAAATATGTGTACAGTTCACCTTCAGATGATGGAAGCACATTTTTCATTCAAGGCTCAGCGTTCAGTGTTATCTGGGAGATAAGGACAGAGTTATTATGTTGCTCATAAATAAGAATGTCTACAACTGATGAAAATAGCTAAAGAGAAAATATACAGCGGTGGGTTTTACCCACACTGTTTTCTCAAAGATAATGTGAGACCTGATCTAATTTTTTTTTTTTTTTTTTTGGTGCTTTATATAAAACAATTAGCACAATCAAAATAAAATAAAAATAAAAATTCAAACAACACTGACAAGATGACTCCTCTGCCTCTAAAATGGAAATAATAACAGATAATAGCATCAAGCGGTTTACCCGCCTCAAAGACCTTTTCAGCTTTGAAAATGACCCACTGAACCTTCACAAGAACCTATTTGCTGCATCATAAAAGGTCCCTGGGGGTTTTACCAATGACAGTTGGCTCCTTTGAACTTCCCTAAGAAACCCGGGATTCATTCCAGGAGTCTATTTGCTTACACCTGGCACATTCTTAAGGACCTGTAGTGCTTTTTATATCCCTGAATTTTTGGGGGGAAATGGCACTGAAATTCTTCTTCATTTCCAGTGACCCCTGGACACTTATTTTATGCATTTAAGGACCTCTAGTACTTCCCAAATGACCCCTGGGATAACTGGGATATCTCCACAACCTCTATGTGACTCTAAGAACCCCAGTAAGGTTTTTGACATTGGAACAATATGAACTACGACCTGCTCCTTCTAAGAAACACTGACACATGGAGCCTCATCTAGAATATCCTGAAATAACTTTAGATTTTCTGGGCGCCCAAAGATATTTTAATGACTCTCCAAAATCATTTCAGTGACATAAATATTGTTAACCACATTTGGAACCATACTAAGGCCCCTGAAATGTTGAACCTACTCCTATAAGCCCTCAAGGGATACTTTAACCCTTTAAAAAATGTTATTAAGAACCTGTGAGTGAGTCCCACAATCTGTAGTGTTCTTAATTTCCCAAGCCAATTCATTTGACTGCTGAGACCTCTAAACCACACACTGAACCTACCAGAACCTCCTGAATTATACATAGAAGTAATTCAAGGTCTACTGGAACCTCCTGAGAGACGCCGGCATGTTTGAACAAGTCCCTGGAGCCTCTAATTGACTCCTAGATGCCCTACAATGTACTCATTGACCCCTGGAGCACTGTATACTACAACCTGGAACCTCCTTAAGCATCCTTGGAACTCAATGACCCCTGGAACCTCAACAAGGAAGTCTAGTAGATCTAAGTTTGACAGAAAAAAAACAAAAAACAAAACACCAGTTTAATGTAGAGAGTACATACACTCACACACACACACTACACACTATCTATATCTCACTACAACACCAGCAAAATAATCCAATCATGGACACACCACAGTGTGTGTGTGCTTCAGCTTGCAGCTCTCAGCATCCTTGCTGTTGTACATCAGTCGAATGCTGGCCGAGCTCCGATTTACTCCTCCTGCCAAATACAAACACACACACACTCACACACACACACACACACACACACACACACACACACACACACACACACACCTCCCTCTCTAGTGTACAGCGGCCACCACAGATAAGCTCAAATAAACAACAGACCTGGAAAAATAAATTCACCTCCCCTTCTCTCTCTCTCCCTCACTGGGGACGAGAGAGGACATCCAAAGAACGTTGCCTCTTGCTATAAAGCTTCTTGACATCACACACTATCTCACACACACACACACACACACACACACACACACACCCCACACTCAGCGATACAAATAAGAAACAGAGAGGGAGGTATGGTTCCAGAGGGAGGAATCACCTCTTCTATCGCTCCACACACTCCTTTTATCTACTGGTTAATGAGGAACAGATACACACACATAAACACACACATGCTTAAGAACCCCCACACACACACACACACACACACACATACACTCAAGAAGCTACATACATACGCACACACACACACACATCCTCAGGACTGGTTTCGTCAGACCGTCTCTCAGCGAGTGTCCCACTTCCAAAACTATGGACCGCTGCTTACATCATTATGTAACGCCACGAGTGTGTGTGTGTGTGTGTGTGTGTTGTTCAGCCCAGAAAGGCTTTGAACACTCTGCCTCTTTCCTCAGCATGAAGTCGTGTAACACTACAGGCTCTAATGAGTGTGTGTGTATGTCGAGAGAGAGAGTGTGTGTGTGTGTGTGTGTGTGTGTGTGTGTGTGTGTGTGTGTGTCCGGCACATGCATCATGCATGTCTGTGATTAGCCAGTTAATGAGGTTTTTGCAAAGTAAGCAGTTGCCAAAACTGGAAATGGACTCTCCTGTGTCGATGCTGCAAACACACAACGGTCAGTCATGGAACCCATGAACCTCTTGAAGGACTGTGTGACACCATCAAACCCAATGAGTGACTGGTCAAAGACCATGTCCGGGAACCTTCTTGACCTTCTCACAGAACCAACCGAGGATCAACTCAAGAACCAGAAACCGCATCCCGTCTGACTTTTTGAACCTGCGTATTATTGAGCAGCGATAGTGGAACCTCCTAAAGAAGTCGTACCCGACTCCTGTCAGCTCCTAGAAAAAAACTCCTGGAAGAGGTGGAAACCACAATAACCTCGCAGCACAGCAACATCTGTGTGAACCTCAGGAATTCCCACTCAGTGAACCCTGAAACCTCCTAAATGACCATTGGACTTTCTTACTGACACCAAGAACCTCCCCAGCGACCACATGGATGTCCTCGGGGATCCCTAGACCCTACTCAGACCCTGCTTATTAAACAGCGATACCAAGTGGAACCTTCAAAATAAGTTGAAGAACTTCCTCAGTGACCCGTACCCGACTCCCACCAACACCGAAAAAAAAAAGCTCTCCAGAGGTGTTGACATATTCCACGAACCCTAAAACCTCCTCAAAAAAACATAGCGCCGTGAGACCTTCTGAGTAAGTCTTGTAACATCCCCAGTGACTCCTGGATCCTGCTCAATGAACCCTGATACAACAAGGACTCTGAAACCTTCTAAGGAAACCCCAATAACATCGCAGCACAGCAACATCTCAGTGCGCCTCAGGAAGTCTTCAATGAACTGCAGTGAACCCTGGAACCTCCTAAATGACCCTTGGGCTTCCTTACTGACACCTACAACCTCCCTGGTGACCACATGGATGTCCTCAAGGATCCCTAGACCCTACTCAGACCCTGCTTATTAAATAGAAAACCTCTTTAAAGAACTTAGCCTTTGGCACTTTCCCAATGTTATTTCATTCACACTTGAGCCATTCATCTGTTACTGTAACTATAGTTAGTTCCAGTATGAGTTAATGTAATTTCAGTGGGCTCAGTGCTGCCGGAAGCTGCTGAACATCAAATCCTGCTGGAAGTAACTTAATCTCTGGACATAAAGGCATCACAAGTTTGAGAAAACAGAGTTTCCAGAGGATACAGTTGTGTCCTGGGAGTTTCTGACAGGCTAGAGGAGAACTGCTGGCCCTCATCATCACCCACTGGAGAGAGGAAGAAGAGAAAAAGAAGAGGGAGGAGGAGGAGGAGGGAAGATGTAGGAGGAGGGTTGGTGAGAAAAGAAAGGAGTGAGGATCCCTGAGGAGGAGTGAGGGGAGTCAGGGAGCAGAGGCCTCTTGTAAGAGAGCAGGAGGGGGGAGGAGGAGACAGATGGAGGCGATGCGCTTCACTGAGGAGAACACGTGACCTCCTCCACTTCTTTTTTCCGTGGAAAGGTAGGTATAAACTATGCATACAAAAGCATTTCCCAAGTATTTACAACAGGAGAAAGTGTATCATTGTGTGTCTCACTCATTCTTCAGACACAAGATTTTCTGCACACTCATGACGTGATGATGCGGAAATGGGAGAATAAGTTGAGAACCTGTGTCTAATATGTAACATTATTCTCTCAGGCGTTGAGTCAAAGTCCCACCTGACAATGTTATATTATGTTAATTAAAGGACCCACTTTAAACTTTGTTTTAATGGCTGCTGTGTGCTAAGTTTTACTTAGTTTACTGTTTGACTGGATTGACTGGATGTGGATTAATGAATCACTCAGGGTAATATGAGTATAAGTAACAACAGCTTTACACAAGTATTTATGTATTTAATGTTCAGGAACAAATATACAGCCCTGTGCATATATGTGCACCTTTAAAACACATGAAACTCAACACTGAATGCACAATGCAAAAATAAAATCACATTATCAAATATTCAAGAGGCTGGAGCTGAAATCTTTTGATAAAGGTAAAAGGTAATATTTCACCATAATCACATCATGATGATTTTTACACATGCAAAATGAAAATGAGGAGCAAAAATAACCTTTCACTAAATCTCACTAATATTGTGACTTCCCATATCCACATATATTGAATTTCCACGACATAAAGTAAAAACACATATGTAAAAAATATACATGAAATCTGTTAGTGATTGCTAAATGTCATATATTGATATATTGACATATATATAGTAGACATATATGACATAAATACATATCCACTGCAATACCTGTCAATAAATGTTGATGTCATTTAGTCCTACAGTAGGGTCAAGTGTGAGACCACTTTTCCAGAATGGGAAGTGTTTTAAAAATAGTAATATATATAAAATTTATGCGCATTAACATATATGGTCACAATATTTTATACCCCTTTTTAAAAACGACTTCAACTTGAGTTTAACTTTCCGGTTTGGTTCAGTCTATGTGTCCAGGGCTTTTCAGAGGACACAAAATGTCACATCTGCTGAAAATGATTATAATAATCATTTTCAGTAGATGTGACAAGACAAAGAATCAGGCATAGGCACAGATACATACACTTGAAGAAATGTGCTACTACACTTTGTGTATGTGGAGTTTTTGTTGTGAAGTGGTCCATTTTAACAGCTCTAAACTTGTGGCGTGTTTCACATATTTCTGTGATATATATTCATGAACATGACATTAATTTTATGGGCAAGGAATATTAATGCGATCACACTTGTCTGACACATAATGAATGTGATAATATACGTATAAGGGCAGTGTCAGATGAGCTGACGTCATCGGTGCCAAATGAACATTTTCTGTGTTTGCAGAACACTGGAAGCTGAATAAGAGCCAAGACAGAAAACCTCAACGGTGTGTATTTGTGTTTGTGTGTGTATGTGTGTGTGTGAGTGTGTGTGTGTGTGTGTGTGTGTGTGTGTGTGTGTGTGTGTGTGTGTGTGTGTGTGTGTGTGCTTGTTGTGCGACGATTACTTTAGCTCTCAGACTGATGCAATCAGCAGATAAAGAGGCTGAGAGTGTGTGTTTGTGTGTGTAGTCAAATACAATATGTTTGCATGTAGTTTCATCTGGGGAGATGAGTGCACCCTCCCTTCCAACACACACACACACACACACACACACACACACACACACACACACACACACACACACACACACACACTTCATAAATCAGCTTGTTATCCAGCAGCCATCAGTGTCAGGCAGAAGATCTCTCTCTCACACACTCTACATCATCCCTATGTCTCTCCCCCATTTCCTACCTTCCTCTTCAGCACTTACTTTCTCTCCTCCCTCTCTCTACATTTAGTCCTCTTTCCCTATAAACACACACATGCAATCAAATCCCACACACTAGATTTCCCCTCCCTCAATCCCTCTTCCTTTTTCTCCTCCCTCACAGAACAGGAAGTGGGATGCATTAGCGGAGTGAAGACAGGCTGATGGAATTAACGTCCATTATCTGACCATTTACAGGACGGAGAGCAGGATGAAAGAGGGAGGTGGAGGAGAAGTGAAATGATAGAGATCTCGCCACATTGAGCCTCGTCTCTGCTCTCAGCTCCAGAGCGCAGACCACAGTCTGTTTGAAAGCATGTTTGTGTTGTCTGTGTGGGCAGTTTGGACACGGGAGGGGATGGGGTGGGGGCAGCTGAGGCAGGATGAGTATGACTGGATGAGATACTTGTCACATCCCTTATTATGTATTTATATTATATATTATATAAGTCTGTACAAGTACAGGAAGTGGTTTTAAAACCAAACAAACGGGCTGCATTTGATGGTGACTATTTTTAGCGGCGGATTAATACACATGTCATGCTCTACTGAGTATTTGGGGCAGCAGGACAGTGAGTATGGGACTGAGTCAAAATAAATGATTATTATATATTATATTATATTATAGTTAAGTTTTTAGACAATCGTAGACCTCAATGTCATGTACGAATTTACTTTAACTGAAATTTGTAGGAAAATAAACGTATAAATCAAACTTAAGCAAACTGCTGAGCTTTTATTTTGAAGTCAATGGTATTTTAATGGCCTCTTCAGCTCTAAATGCCATCCACATCAGCTAGAAGGCACGGCGTCTTTACTAGAAACTGCAACCATCTTGAAGTTCAGCAAAATGTCATCAGTCTTGGTTTACTGTGGTAACACCTCAGCCACAATCCCTGCTCCTCTTTATCACTGAAATATTTGAACATGAAGCCACAACAAAAGGAAGAACAAGAATCAACACACAACTTCCATCCAATTTCCTTCTGAAGCTCCAGTGTTGCAGGAAATCAAAGCTGTACAGTTCTGCAGCAGCGCTGTTCGTGGAACAGTTGGTCTGGCAAACACGGTGTCACATGTCATGAGCATCTATGTTATATCTGGATTATGTCCAGATTATATTACTGTATGAGGATAATCCACCTTTCAAAGCAGGTGGGAAAGCAACCAAAGATGCATTAAGAACATAACTCAAATCACTCAAACCACTTCAGCAGGCACATTCTGACCACGTGTTGTTATTCAAGTGCAAATGCATCCATCTCTTCATATAACAACCATCTCCCAACACTTAGCGTGACCTGATGCCCCAGTGTAGGCTCCACCCTGAAACTAAATCGGTTCCACAATCACAGAGATAGAGCTGCTGCTACAGAGACTCTGAAGAGTGGACCTGGCCTTAATATTTACAAAACAAAATATATGATAAAGATTGCAGGTTTGAAAGCAGCTACTGTCATTTTTTGAAAAACAGGCGGGGAGGGACGATAAATTGGTTGCATGTGCACAAAGGAGCAATCAAATATTTGAATAACTGGAGTCGTGTCGAACCGCTGAGGGTAAATAAACTGTTATAAAACTCTACAGCGGCAGCGGCAGAGGGTTGTGTTTGAGGTGAGTCGGTTTGTTCCCACGGCTCCTCATCAGTGGGTCTGAAGCACTTGAGATCTAACTGATCAACAATCAGTCACACAGCTGACTGATCGATACAGTCTGCAGCAGAGGGAAGCACAAGGAAACAACAATGGCCCGAGGAGACAGAAGCTAAACCCACCGAGCTGAACCCAGCTCAAACACTACTTCAAAAACCCAATTAGGGAAAACATGTGCTGCTGTGCTGGTTAATTATCACTATAATTACTGCTTGATTAACCATTTAATGTTGAACTTAAATTATGGCCAGCTGCATACACTAACTTTGTGTTTTTGAGTCTAAAGGAAAAATAAAAAAACCCTCTAAACTCAGGGTAAAATTAATGGTTTTTTGAATGGAGTTTGGTTGTGGCACAACAGCAAAGAAACATCATTACAATGTAATAGCAATTAGTTGATCACCCGAGTTGATTCATGAAAGCATCAGTTTTATGATTTCATTTCTGCTTTTCTTCATCTTGATGATTTTAAGGTTTGGACTGTTGGTCGGACCAAACGAGACTTTTTAAGGTGCCGCTCTGAACTCTGGGTAACTGTGATGGTCTCACATTTTACAAACCAACCAATAAATGAATTGATCGGGGAAATAACCAGTCGATTGATCAATGATGATTATTGTTGTGAGTTACAGCTTTGCATTTAAAAGTTTAAAATGAGCTCCGCCTTAACCAACTACAACAATAAAATGTTGTATATTATATAATACTCTGTATATAGTATATAATTAGATATACTATATAAACACAGAAGCCATTTTCCTGCATTGGACCTTTAATATTTTAAAGGTTTCCTGCACAGTTTTACATAAGTGTGAGGCTTTTACCTGTAACAGATTATTTTTTAATAATACTGCCATTTTTATTTAATCTAAGGTCTGAGTATTTTCTCAATCAATGTGAAAAACAATACTTTTCTTACTGCGGCAATAAAGGTTGAAGTTTTGAATCAGACAGAGCGTACAGTGTATCTGTAGTGGTGTGTTAATCCTCAGAAGACCAGCTGTTATCTGTTGACCTCTCTGCTGGTACAGCACACACACACACACACACACACACACACACACACAGACACACTTCCTTGGGAAAATACCTGCAGCTAAAACATGTTTGACCATCAAAGTGGAAGATTGTACAACACTACCATCCCCTCGCACTGCTACACAAATACAGACACACACAACATAACCCTGACCTCATTCCACTGTGTATGAGGAGATACAGCCACTTACACACTCTCCTGCACTCTATCGCTATCTCTCTCACACATACACACACACAAACACACACACACGCACTGGGTGGCAGTGGCCTGTAGGCGTGCGAGCAGCTGTGAATAATTGTGTTTACAGATGGCATACGTACGACCTGTGGGTTGAGAGAGAGAGAGAGAGAGAGAGAAAGAGAGAGTTGGTTTTCTCGCCCTCACAATAGAAGATAGGGATGACATTTAAACTGAACCTCTCTCTCCCCCTTCCTTCTCTCTCTCTCTCTCTCTCTCTCTCTACTTTCTATTTTTGCCAGTTTCAGCTATTTCACTTCTGTTGGCTTAATTGGCATAAGTGGTAACGAGGCGTTAACAGCCAAAGCAGAACAATGAGCACTGGCATAAGTAAAAAAAGACGCTGAAGTGTTCAGATATGTGTCTAATTAATCATTTGGCCACAGAATGTAGGTAAGTGAAGTACTTTATTTATACCTAAGGGAAAATGAGCTTTTAAAGTAAAACTATAAAAGCCAACAGCTACTGTACCATGATCTAATCTCTGTATTATACTGTGCACAGCACCTATGAGAATCAGAGGGTCAGGCTCCCTATAAATCTATGTAGGCTGATAATAGCAGACACTCGATCTAACAACAACCAGCAAAAAAGTATCTGACTTGAAAAATAATAAGAAAAGATACTGAAACATTTTAAAACAAATTGTCTTTTCTGAATCTATTTCTCTACTAAAACTGTATTAAAAGCACCAAAAGTCCTGGTTGATAACTATTTTTGTGACATTTTTCCAACCTTAATTTATAGCAAATATTTGCCCAACCATCATCTCCAGAAATCTTACTGTTGAGGCTGAAAAATTCTGTTGATGCAGCCTTGTGAAAGCAATGATGAAAAGAGGATGATTTCCAATCGTGACGATCACTCCTCAACTCAAATTAAAGACGGGAATAACGTGCACTTCCTCTGCGATCTTCCCTCTCAGATTGCCTCCTTTTCCTATGGTTTATATCTGGTAATGTTTGACCAAAGAAACAAACAGTGTCAACCCAACTTCTGCTACAGCTAACAAAGCTAACAAATGGCTATAACTACAGCTAACATCAATGGTCAAACCACTGCCAATGTCATATAAAGTCATTTTTAGTGTTTTAGTGTTTCTACGTCAAAACAGGTGAATCTTGCGAACGTCAAGAAGTGTCTCATCAGCTAACAAGCTGAACCACGAGCGAATAATTCTTCCACTTTTACACGTTAGGGCAATTTTTACGTGTTAGCTAAGTGTTTCTAAATCAAAATATGTAGAAAAAAAGTCAACAGGTTAGCGTCATGATAAGATTGTTTTCCAGTTTCACCAAAACGTGTTGATTAAAATCAGCAGACTGAGACCAAGAAAACACACAGTTGTTTTTTTCTACATGACTTCAGACACATCAAAAGTAAAAAAAAAAAAAAAAAAAAAAAAAAAAAAACAAGTTAAATGTTATGTTTGTACACTGGTACATTTGTGGTTGTGTTGCCTCATTAGCATCATTCACACCTTTTAGCATCATACGATTAGGAATAAATCAAAACAGGTAAAACTGTAAATGTTACTAATATGCTACAATTTTCAAAAGTAAAGCAGGAAACACATCAGTGTGTGTGTGTGTGTGTGTGTGTGTGAATGTGTGTTTATACAGTGAGATGAATCAGCATGATCGTGTAGCATCATTAGCATCTCTCTTCAGCTAACAGACTACAGATGACTAGCTAAGACTGCTAACCATTCCCTTAACCTGTTAGCATTTTGAATAATTTCCGAGCCTCTTTCCTCTAAACGCTAAACGGGAAGAGACACATAATATATCAACACGCTAACACGGTGACAGGCTGACAAAATCCTAACTGCTGACAGAGGAAATGTATTATGTTAGCATATTCCCTGCTAGCCTCCCTCTGTGGATCTATAAGTGGAGCTGATGGAAGGGTGGGCTCAGTGTGATTTACATAATTGAGATGTTAATTCGTTAAGCCGTGGGAGTTGATTATGTTGCATATTGATTGTGTTGTGCTGCTGTGAGGTCACACACCTCTTTAACGAAGGTATACACAGTGCAGGGAATTGTGGGAATCTGATTAAAAATACAAGGTTAACATTCCTGCTGACATGCCACATTTTGACACAAGGGGCAAGGTTTGCGTGTGAGTGCAATGAAAACTGTGTTAAAGTGTGTGCAGGCCTGCAGCGTTAACGTGGTTTGGTATGTGTGCATTTGTACGTGTGTATAAGTGCGTTTCAGCTCCCGTCGAGGCTGATGGATGGATGGAGGAGGTGAAAAGAGGAGTAGAGGGAGGGGAAACTCCACCTGGTCTTACCGTTCTCCGGGTGCTCCATCTCGCCAATGCTGCCGTCGGGCGTGGTCCGCTCGTAGTGGTCCTCCGGCAGCGCCAGCGGGCCAATCCTTGGCCCTGACGATGACTTGGAGCTGGGGGTCTCCGATTCCTCCAGGCCGCTATCGTAGTAGCTGTGCTGGGACGCGTCCTGCAGGTCCTGAGCCTGGTTGGCCGTGGAGAAGGTCACTCGGCGATGAGGAAGCTGTTGTTCACAGACAGAGAGAAAGAGACTGGATTAGTTTAAATGGTTCATAATGGCACTTTAAGTTAAAGGTCCCATATAGTTTAAAGGTAGATTTCCATGTCTTCTTTGATTATAAGCAGGTTTATGATCGATATTAATACTGTGAAAGTATCAAAGGTCTCAGTCCACAGAGAAATGCTCACAGTCTGTATTCAGAAACTGAGCCTTAAAACCAGCCGTCAGGACTTCTGGAACTTTGTGATGTCACAAGAAAGCAGCCACTGCTCTTGGCCATACCCTCAAGCCCCGCCCACCAGGACCCTCCATCCTCAGAAACTCAGAAATCTTACAGAAGATAGACTCACATCCTCTCTTCTGATTGTTACCAGAGAATTAGAGAGAAGGTGTAAAACTACACTGAGATGGATTTTGGTTCCTAAACCCACAAATCTATCTTCTTATGGGTACTTCAAATAAAAAAAAAGTAAAATCAGGGACCTTTAAATTTGCCATACGCGATGGTTTTATGAGGAATCAGTTTCAGTTTGATCTGACGCAGGTGAATCAGTTTATATGATTAAAGTAGGAGCCAGACTGTAAAAATAACTTTAAAGACACTTTAGGACTTTCATTAGTCGGCTCTGTTCTCAAAATTACTGATGTGAGTTTTCACTTTGATTCTCTCGCTCAGACCACAAGGATCAGTCAACTTTAATCTGCTCATATCAACGCATCAATTCTCATCTAATTTCATCTCATTGCTGCTTTCAAGTCGTCTCATCTCTCATTTTGTGTCTTCTGATTGTGTCTTTTCTTCCCAGTGTTTTCATTTACAAACTCATCCGCTGGAGACATTCATGTGTGCCTCCCTGACCGACAGCTTCACGGCTTCTAAACTTAGCAGGGAAAATTAATTGGCAAGCTTTAAAGAAAAACTGACGTGCTAACAAAAAAAAAAAAAAAAAAAACCTGCTGTTTCAGTATCGGTTAGTTAAGGCTGTCTTACTGTGGCTGCACTTGAAAATGACAAGACGTGAAACAATTAAGTCAGCAGCAGCCGACCGATAGAGGTTTCCTCCACCAGCCAATGCACTTCAAGTTTAAAGGTCCCCTGTGGACTGTTAGACCTCTGGCAGCAGCACAGAGCTGTCCCCATTTTGCTTATGTCATGCAAATACACAAGGAAACACATGCATGCACACACGAGTGTTGCCAATCTTGTTCCATGACTCCACTAATGAACAGGTGGCAGTGACACACCAAGACGTTCAGCGACGTGCCGACAAAGTCGGCGGAAGGATGAACGACTGTTAGCTGGGAAACGCGGATGTAAACAATGTAGGATTTAAAACACACCCAAAACCATAACTTTTGTTTGTTGACAAGAAAACCTCAGAGGCAGACTTAAAGTTTTCTATTTCAACAAGAATAAACCAGAATGAAATATAAAATGTGCATATAAAGTGTTTCGGTGCAACACAGGCGCTTCATATTTTTACTAAAATAAAACAAGATACATGTTGTGAATATAAACACAGCCACGAAATCCAATACTTTATCTTAATTATCTCAAAAGTGTCTCTGGTTCACCTTTAACCCCCCCCCCCACAGTGAATGGACGAATGAAAAACATATTCAAAACATGATAATAGTGCTTTGTTTACTGTTCGTTTAGATTCCATATCTCATCTCGGCTCATCTCGTCTGGCTCCTAATTTAGATTTGATTAGACTGGATTCGTGGTTTCTGCGATCCACACCACATAGAATGAAAGCTGTAGCAAGGATGGGTGTAAGAACACCTGACTGGGAAACGGATTCAGTGCTTTTTCAGACTTTTCAAGGCCTTCCAGATGCCCTCTCCAGCATGTGTTTGGTGTCGGCCATGGAGCGTGTTGGTTTTAATAACAGCAGCGGGCTGAACACACACTTTACTGCTCCATTTACTGTGTGCGTCTGGGGGCGGAAGGTTGCTGTCCGACTTGCGTGTTTGATGGTTTTGTAATTGAAATACAATTATCCTCCAGACGCCACACACTCACACGCACACACACAAACCCAGTACAAATACTCTAAGTGCTAACAAACAAACGGCGCACTCATTCGAAGGCACACAATCCAATCACACACACACACACCTGACCGACCAGCCTGGGCTGATAAAGAGCAGCGTCCCTGGCTCAGTAGATGCTCCGTCGCCATGGCAACTGGGCGCTGTCAGGGCCCTGAACCAGTAAAACCAGCAGATCGGCGTTGATCACGCAGCAGCAGACTGGGTTTGGGCTCTTTCTAATTCCCTTATCTTTACTTTTTTAAGCAGCTTTCTTTTGCAGCAACAGCAGCTTGAAGGGTTTGTGTCTCAGGCTGCCCGCTCACCTCTGATTACATTTACACATCAAGTCTCGCTCTTTATTCCTCCAGTCAGTTTCTCTGCAGTTTGCATTCAAAAGGAGCCTGAAATATTTGGCTAAATCATTGTGAAAAAAAAAAAAAAAAAAAAAATCTCTTTAATTTTCCGGCCAGAATTAATGACGCAACGATGGAAAATGTACAAAAGTCAAACCACTCCGGAGCTGCCCTTTAAACTGTGTGGACACAATGTGCTGCCGAGGCATCAAAAGCCCAGCTCCCCCGGTGCTGCAGGCGACAGGCCCCTCTCCAGGTAAACACATTCAAATGCTCAGTGACAACTGGACCCTCAGCAGATCTGAGGACTCTCACTTCCTCTCTCTGCTCTCTGCAGAAATCGCTGGAATGAGAGGAGCTCAAAGAGGTCTCAGTTTTTGCTCATGTATTTGAATAAAACGAGGGTTAACATGCGATGGGAGCAGCTGTTTTACCCAAACATGTAGCTTTTTGTTTAAGTGCTGAGGCACCACTATGATGCACACACATGGTCGAGCTGTGGCTAATTGTGAAAGGTTATGCAACCACTGTCTCTATGGTGGCAAGTTAAAATACATCAGTCAACTATGATCACATGATGAGACTCGATAAACGGTGTCATTATTTCGAGGATATGACGCAGCATCAGACACCCAGCTCAGTCACATCAGACAATACCATGCATGTAGTTGTGTTGTGAATGAACACAAGTAGTTTGTGTTTTCAGTGATTTCATTTTCTTGATTTCAACCATGATTTCATTTTCTTGCATTGCATTGGAAACATCCGTTCAGGGAAGAAGCTGCAGTGCAGGCAGAGGTCAAGCTAAGCTAACTGGCTAGGCTATGATATGTAGCTAAGTTACCTTCCATCACCAGCAGCCCCGTGGCAAGCGTAACAGGCTAAATTTGACATGTTTCTGTGCAAATACATCACAGATGGAGAATCATAAGAGTGAAGGATGAACAAAAGGATGTTTTCTGCCTTTTCATCTCTATTGATAAACCATTTAATTCACTGAGCAGCCCAGAGGCTACTGGACTTTTAAGATGAAATATTACTTAACTTTGACCAACTCATTTGTTTTTATCAGCTCTGTTCATGACATACGCTCCAGGGATGATGGCATTTATATTAATTTCAACTGGATCGCGTGATCTGCACATATTCTATGTCATCACTTGGAGAAAAAACGGGGCGGAGCATCTGTCCCGGTTAGATCCGGCTGCACTACACCAACGGTTTTATCTCAACAAACATATTTCCTTCAAAATGTGGTTAATTGGTGACTCTAAATTGCCCATAGGTATACATGTGAGCATCAATGGTTGTTTGTCAGCTGGGATTGGCTCCAGCTGAATGGAAACATGGACAATGGATATTAACATAGTTGAAGTTAGGTTTGGTCTATTTTGTGTTTTAAATAGTTGTGATCTGACATTTGCATGAAGTCTCTCTGTGTCCAATGACGATTAAGATGGACACGACATAAAAGCCCCTGGTTGATGCAAAAACACTGGTGCACCAGTGTTCACTGGCACTGGCTGCCTGAAAAGTTGGAAAACACACTAAAGTTTTGCTTTGGAAAATGTTGGGCAGCGACGTAAAGGATGTTTGATTTGTCGAGCTGCAACGTGCAAACACAACAGTTTGTTTATTTTAAAGAAGACAGGAGTTTGTTTCCAGTGTTGTGCAGCCAGTTTGTTCCTCTCAGGATTCCCCAACACAAATAATCCAGAGCACGTTCACAAAGAAGAGAAGAAGAAGAAGAGCAAAGTGTGGCTGTTATTAATAACTGCTTCCTGCTTCCAGCTTCTTCTGCTGTGTTTGCTGTGTGAGCATTAGGAAATAAATCACATCTATATATACATGAAGAGAGAAATGAAGCGGATCAAATTGTCCCGATCCCTCTCTTGCCTGTCTGTCACCTCCAGCACACACTCACACACACTCGCTCAGACTCTACAAAATCCTTTTTTTTTTGCCTGTTTTGTACTCATGCTTGTATGTGTGTGTGTGTTTGTTTGCTGGAAATAGAAATGCCATCTCAGCAGGTTGCACCATGGGAAACTGGAGCAGATCAGAGGGGAGGAATATAAAGATCAACCAACATCCAGAACAACCTCCAACTCAACCCTCTGCCCAGCCGCCCAGCCGCCCAGCCGCCCAGCCGCGTGCCCGCCGCCCACCTGCCCGCCGGTCCGCCGGTCCGCCATCTTGTGCCCATACAGGACGTCCTCTTATTCCCAAATGCCGTCAAATGGAGGACAAAATGGCTGCTGTGTGCCTGACAGGGCCAACTCGCTGAACCTCAGAGGTGGCAGCCCTCCAGATGTCTTTGTGTTTTCCTTATAAAGTTGTCATTTTTAAAAAATATCAACAAGTCTCCGCATCTTCAGAATCAGCTCAACCTCGGCTCATTATATATGTCGCACAATCAACTTCTGTTCACAGTATTAGGGGATAACAGCCAAAAATAGCATAAAACAAGAAAAAACAAAAAAGACTGACTCTAGATAAAAACACTGTAAACCATAATAACCAAAGAAAACTTCAACACAGGAAGTTCCACACATGTGTTTGTGTTGTTCTAGAGCTGATTTGAAGTTTCTCTCTTTATCTGATCTGAGTTCTGCTCATTCTTTGGAGCAGTAATGATGAAAAATCAGCTCCAAAGCCTCTAATGCTCTAAATATCTTATTGTCCATGTCTCTCTGTCTTTTTTCTGTCACTACAATAAACTCAGAGCAACTTCTCCTCACTCTGAGATCAGAAAAATACAGGATTGATCCCATTGACTTTGGCTCTACAAGCAGCTGACAGCTAGGCCTCTGAAGGAGACACTGATGACCCTCACACTTCCAGTTTAGCAGGATTAATATTCTTGCTAGAGTAGTTTACGCAATATATAACGGCAGGTCATTTGTTAGAGTTTTATCTTCAGGTAAAGTACCAAAAAGAGCCGTGAATGCGTGGGGATCAATAGGTTAGATAGATTTTTCTTTAAAATCCGCCCTTATCTTTCCTCATCCACCAACAGGAGGCGACAACCACACAACAACTTATATAACGGAAAAGATATAATATTATTAACGTGAGTCAGACTGAGGTTATTTTCTGAAACAATAAAACAACATTGGCATGTCCTCCCCTTCATTTTAAGCCGTTAGTATTCTGTGTTTTGACTCCGTATAACGTATAATGGCTGCGAGTGTGTTGATTGAATACATTGTAATGGCAGCGAAGGTCAGCAATTAAGAATTCAAGGAAAAACAGCTCATCACAGCCTCACTTCCTTCATAGCAAACTCTTGGTGCTGCACTTTGACTGGAGCTCCTGAAGAATATTCAGTCATCTGCAGGCAAAACGCACATATGCACTTTTATGTAAAACAAGGAGGCATGATGAACCATTTTCCCTTGAATCCATAATAACTGACCTTCATTACCATCGCCGAGCGAAACGCGGAGGACATGAATATGCTGCTGAATCCGTCATCCGGCAAAGAGGAAGAATTAAAGAAGCTTTAAGTGGAGCACGATGCGGAGGCTAAACAAACATGGCTGCAAAGTGGGAGCGGCGTGTGATCTGTCATTCTGTCAGTGACAGAAATCAACCCCACAGAAACACAGAGATGAAGATGTTTGCTTTTTTTATATACAACGAATCCACGGAGATAAAGGAGGAGAAGGGAGCTGCATTAACTTTGCTTCATACATATTCAGTTTAGGATTATTCAGTGAATATTCAGTGTTTTTGGGTTGAAGTTAGTGAAGCAGCAAGAGGAGGAAGTGGAGGAGGTATATCAGGAGCCAAGGGGAGGAGGCAAGGAGGAAGAAAGGTGGAAGCAAAAGAGCATCTCAAGAATAAGAGAAGGATAAAGAGGATCAAGAGGAGACTACAATACTAGCAGGAGAAGGGAGAGGTGGAGGCAAATGCCGGAGGACGAGCAGCAGAGGATAAAAAAAAAAAAAAAAAGAGCAGCACATGAAGAAGATAAAGAGAATGGAAAAGTAGAGGAGGAGGAAAAATAGGAGCATAATGAGGAAAGGGAGGGAAGAAATAGTGGAGGGTGAGGAAGAAGAGAAGTAGGAAAAGACAGAAAAGCTATGGGAGGAGGAGGGAGAGGAAGCAAAAACATGAAAGGAGAGGGGCAAGGGGAGGAGAAGGAGGTGCAAGATGAAGATGGAGAGAAGGAGGAAAAGTCATAGCAGGAGGAGAGGTGAGGGAGAGAAGAGTAGCAGCATGAAGTAGAGCAAGAGGGAAAGAGGAGGAAGAGGAGCAGAGGAAGAGGCATGAGATGCAGATGGAGGAGGAGTGGGAGGAAAAAACAAGTGACAGGACGAAAAGATGAGAGAGCGATAAGAAGAAAAATGAGAAGCAGGAAGAAGAAGAGGAGGATGACGAGGGCTAAGATGAAGAGGAAAAGGAGGAAAACCTTGAGGAAGAGGACCAGAGGAAGAAAGAGGAGCAGAGAGAGGAAAAGGAAGGAGAATGGGAAGTAGGACAAGAGAAAGGGAAAGGAGCAGTAACCAGATAAAGTGACAGAAGAAGAGATAAAGGAGATGAGTAAGGAGAAAAGAGAAAAAGATAAGGAGGAAGAGGAGGAGGAGGAGGAGGAAGAGGTTGTGCAGGTAGAGCAATAAAAATGGAAGAGCAGGAGGACAGAGGGAGCAAGAGGAGGCCAGCTGTGGGTTCAGGCAGATAAGAAGGTCCGACCTCCTCCTTCTGCTGCTCGCCCTCCTTCAGGAAGTGAGAGAGGACAAGGATGGGGAGGAGGAGGAGGAGGAAGAGGAGGAGGAAGAGGCCTTCACTGGGCCACATTGTTCAAAGATGATTAAAAACCAGTGAGAGGAGAAAACGCACGACGCCTCGCTGGCTGTTTGTCAGCTGAGACACGGAAAGGGAGATAACTCAGAGTGTGCGTGTGGGGCTGTTTGTGTGTGTGTGTG
>CM076655.1:24356009-24391300 GCA_038496675.1 Rachycentron canadum | reverse complement strand
ACTCCTATTGGCTCCAGTGGGTGATGTCACAGCCAATCAGAGCGTCTCCTTCAGAGGCCTAGCTGTCAGCTGCTTGTAGCCAAAGTCAATGGGATCAATCCTGTATTTCTCTGATCTCAGAGTGAGGAGAAATTGGTCTGAGTTTGAGTGACAGAACAAAAACAGAGAGACATGGACAATAAGATATTTAGAGCATTAGAGGCTTTGGAGCTGATTTTTCATCATTACTGCTCCAAAGAATGAGCAGAACTCATGATCACATAAAGATAGATCTATAAAATAAGAAAAAAAATCTGTCTGTTTTTTGTTCTTTCTTATTTTTATGAGCTACTATCCCCTATTACAATGAACAGTCTTTATTGAGTGATATATAGTTAACTGAGGCTGTGCTGATTGTGAATATGCGGAGCACTGATGACATCTTTAAAAAAAATTGAAACAATCTCATAAGGAAAAACAGAAAAGCCTCTAAAGGGTTCAATGTTTCTGAGTGGATGTTCTGGGAATATGTTCTATATAATCATATAATCAAAAGTCTGTATCGTGCTGTGTCTACAGACAGCGTTTCCTGGTGTTTCCCTACATTAACACATATTTCTGATTGACTATAAAGGGCTTTTTCCCCCAAGTTTTTTATAATGAGGAGAATAAACTTTAGATTTGACTGAGGCAGAAGGAAAAAGAGCAAAAAGTGTGATGATATTGTTTCCAACTGACAACTCTGGTATGTTAATCCCTAAAAACACCTCCCCTCCTCTCCTCCTCCTCTTCCTCCTCCTCCTTTCTCCAGTCAGGAATGCTGCAGCAGGTTATAATTGGCTCCAGGATGGAGCGAGGGAGGATGAAAGAATGAGAGAAAGGTGGGGTGATAAAAAAAAAAAAAAAAAAAAAAAGACAGAGAGATGTGAGCGAGGAGATTTGGTTTTGATTTGCTCGGCTGTGGTCCAGCTTCAATGTGGAGGAAAAAACAAAAAAGCACAGAGGAAGAAGAAACTATCATTTCAGAAAATCTGTGGTTTAAATGTCTTTTTCCTCCTAATTTTGGTGGAAGATCTTAGATTTCTACTCCTGGGTGTGTTCAGAAACATTGAGGTGGGTCAACATAAAATCTTTGCTCATAAATCCCAGAGATTTTAAGAAAAACTGAGTCAGGCCTCCTGTAAACTGGATATACTGATGACTACACAGATATCACAGGCATTGCAGAGGAGGAACTCAGACACGTGTCGTATGTTCATCTGATCAATTTCAGTTCAGATCATCTATCTGTGGCTAAACAACAGCAGCGCGCAACTTTTTTTCTGAGTGAAACCAGACCAGGATCTTCTTCTGGCCTCAACCAAGAGTTACGAGAGTCTGCACAGAACCAGAAAACTATTTAATCAACCCTGAGTCACTGCGGGTGGAGATTCATCCAATTCACCACACACGTAAATTACATTTCATCCTTAAATCAACAGAAATCAGCATCAACTTTACTTCAAAATATATTTGATGATATCCCACTAATAAGTCCCGAAATATATGTCTGTCCGGACCACATCCCATCATGCCATGGATTTAAACTCTGAGTCACCAAATTGCGGCCCAGATGAAGGCCTGAGATTGTATTGAAGTCTATGTGAAAATGTCTCCACTTCTCATTTGATTTATTAGCTCAGTGATGTACCCAGGTGGTCCCATTTAAAGGAAAATATCTATCTATCTATCTATCTATCTATCTATCTATCTATCTATCTATCTATCTATCTATCTTCATCGTGGTGAACACGAGCTCTGTGGTTTATTTTCAGTCAGTCCAACATACGCCGCCCTGCTGTGATAAAAGCTAAATACGTCACCAAACTAGCTTTGGACTATTTCATCATGACCTTCCTCTCACTCATAGACAAGCGAACACTCTTTAAAAAACTCAAAGTTAAAAAAAATAGTAAACCAGGGGTTTGATGTAATCTCTCCAACCTGTTAATGGAAAGAAACAAAGCTCGGTCCCTTGTGAGAAACTCTGGGAGTATTTCCCTTTGGACTGCTTTCAAACAATTCAAACAGATGCACATCCACGCTGAGGGAAGCCAAACCAAAGCTTTTCCTACACTTAATCTCTAGCTTTCACTCAACTCTGGAAAATATTTGGAAGGATGTTAAATCCAATAAATACAGCGACTTCTCCTCAGGTCAAAGTTAATAATTGTTGATTGTTGGACCATAAAGGGATTAGTTTAGCTTTTAATCAATATTTAATAGCGGCATCTGGCCTTTTTGAGGATTGGGGGATGAGCTCTCTCTTACTGATGACCCTCGATTTAGGAAGAGTCAAAGATACTCTTCTCAGGAAGTGTCTCAGGAAATAGTGTACTGGACTTCTGTTGCCATGGTAACGCAAATACACAACACGTGGAGCGTGACCGAGAGCGCCGTAGAATAGTACTTCCTCAACGTTGGATGATTTGTTGCCATGGTTACAATAACAATTATCCTGACTTTGGACTTTCTCGCTCAATAAACTTCATCGTTACACGTGTCTTAATTACTACGACCACTAGATGTCGCCTAGCAACAAAACCTGAGGTCATACGATGAGGTCATAACAAGCTGCTGGAAGACGAACTGTGGGCAGAGCCATGGGAAGATTAAGTGGCCAGTCAGGTGATCATTGGGTGTAAATTACATGTGCAAACTAACAGGGGAAGAGCTTCAGCTGCAGCTTGGAGATATTACACAGCTCATGGCGCAAAAATATGAAGATAAACTGAAACTATAGAAGGAAATGTGAAAATAAGATAAAAAAAAAAAAAAACAGCTGCTGGTTCAGATGTGATCAAGATACGAAGTTGGACTGAAAAGTATTTCTGTTTTCATATCAGCATTTAGTTTAAAGTTCCCAATATTTCTGTATGACACAACACACACACACACACACACACACACACACACACACACACACAGATGGAGTCTATCTGAAGCGGTTGGTATTCCCAGGTTGAGGTCAAAAGGAGGTGGAAGTTAAGGAGACGATTGTGTGTACGAGTGTGTGTGTGTGTGTGTGTGTGTGTGTGTGTGTGTGTGGGAGGAGGGGGGGTATATTTTTTTCATTTTTCCCCTTCACTCCTCTCTCTCTCTCTCTCTCTCTCTCTCTCTCTCTCTCTCTCTCTCACACTTCAAAAATGGTGACAGGGGGTTTTCATCCATCTCCAGACGAGATGTGAAATCCCGAAAGTTCAGTGAACACAACACTCAATTCAGCCTTTATCATGAAAGCTGCTTCAACTCACACTAAACAGCTTCATGGCTGTGTGTGTGTGTGTGTGTGTGTGTGTGTGTGTGTGTGTGTGTGTGTGGACAGTATTCCTCTCACTTAATAACTGCAACAGTGACACTCCCATTCCCCACAATCCTTTCATGGAAGCAACATGGAACTTCCTGTTTTTCAAGAATCCAAAAAATGTTTTTTTTTCTTACTTATTTATCATGTAGTTTTTACCTTATGAGACAAATGGTTTCACCACAGACACAACCCAGAAATGTCAAAGTAACAGAAGGATTAGTAATTGCAATGATTCATTATTAATAATTCCAAATAATATAACTGTAAAAAAAGATATAATAATGTCAAACGTTTACAAACAGGTGGGGAAAATAGATATGGAGTTAGGTATGCATTTAGATTTTTAAAAAAATTACCATATATACAATATGCAAAAACAATTTAACGGTCTCTATGGATGATTGATTGACATTTCATGGGGAAAAATAATATTTTTTTATTGATTTACAATGAAATTTGATTGATTTACAATGTAGTAAAGTGTGAAAACAATTATTGGCTAATTCGGACACCAACCTGACGTTTTTTTTTTCCTTTCCTTCTTTTTTTTTTTTGAATATACAGATTGTGAGTATGGACACGCAAGGAAAAAACACGGTGACTCACATCTAAAACAACTTTCTAAAATGCCATATTGGCCTCATTATTAGATTATAAGTATTATACTTTTGTTTTATTTTTCTTGTTGTGTATTCTTTTCTGTTTTTTGTTGTTTTTTTTTTAGGGGAGAGTTGTTGTGTCTCAGTTCAGGGGTCTCATCCTACGGTGGCTGCATCTGAAGACCAGCGGCGACGTGACTGGACTGTCCCATTTTGAAGGTTCCTTCAACGCGTCCTTCTTTTCCTGGGCAACGAGGGCCCGACAATTCCCAAGATTCATTGTATGAAAGCAAACACCACTGACGGAGAGTCTGAGGATCACACTTTTAAAGGCAATTATTGGGTCTCAGCTCAGTTCAACTCTCATTTCAGTCCCACGAAGAACGAACTGACTATTTCCACCACGCTCTTACAGACAGCATTGCATTGTGGGTTGTTTGCGGCCTTCGTGCCTTCAACTCTATTTTGAGTGTGTGTTTAACCTGAAGGCTGGTGTTTTACAGCAACAGATGAAATCTACTCACAATGAGGGAAAATGAGTGTCTGATGACGTCTTTACAGCAGAAAAACGTACAGAGGAACTCAATCATCTGTCAAACGGCGACGAGATGCCATTATCCCGGCTCGGAGACAGAAAGCTAAAGCTACACCAACGTATTTTAATGGAACAATTTCATGTGTCATTTTTATGTCTTACATCCAGCACTGACAACTCCTCTGTGCTGTTATGTGATCTGCTGCTGCTGCTGGTTAATGACCTTGACTGAAATCATGTTATCGCCTCAGTAACCATCACTGCTGTTTACATGTTCTCTATGATACTGTACATGAAACACACACAAATCTGGCAGACCCACATGTAAACAACAGAAGTGTGACATCTGTTTGCAGCCCACTAATATGTTCCTGCTTTAAACTACACATTCAATGTATTAATAGATTTGGGATTATTGGGAATAAGTGGATTAACTGTATGTTTCTATGGAAATCTGCTGGGGATCCATGCAGCCTTTTTAGCATAATAATAACAACAACAACAATAATAACAGCAATGTGTGCTGTGTGTGTGGATGTGTGGTTTTATGTATGTGAATGTAAAGTCAGTCAGTCATCCTGTGAGCTCCAGTTTCTCCTTCGCTTCCATCCTCCACCTCTCCACGGCCCACACCCCCCACCCCCCTTGTACGTGGAGATCATAAATCACAGCGACTCGCAGGACTTCTGTCTACAGCTCAGCTATTGTGGACGGATCTGTTATTGACTCCACGTGTGTGTGTGTGTGTGTGTGTGTGTGTGTGCAGGTGTACAAGAACGCCTGGGGAGGTGAGGGCCCATATGCATTTCTACGTCTTTATATGTGTGCGTGTGTGTGAGTAGTAGTAAAAATAGTCGTGGAGCGAGGAGGAGAAGGTGTTCAGGTCAGGTCGATTGTCTGGAAACAATAGAGGGAAGGAAAACGCTGACGGACCGTTTCACCACACCGAGTGTTTGTGTGTGTCTGAGTGAGGAGCTTCCACTGTGGGAATAAATAATGTGTATGTATAGACAAAGAGAGTTAAACAGAAACAGGAAGGAAAACCTGCTGTGAACAATTCTTGTTACGCCAAAGCTGTCTGCCGTCATATTTTTATTTTAACTGATTAAACAGACACAAAGGAATGATGTTATCATCTAATTATTATTATCATCTAGTTATTATCTAATGACCATCAGGGGAGGTTGTAAAAAGAAGTCTGATTGTATTGAATCTATGGGAAAAATCACTTGATTTATTATCTCAGTAAACATTTTCCTAATGAGTTCATGGTCTCTGTCTCAGGGTTTCATATCTTCAATACAACAAAAGTGCAACACAAAACATTTTAAAGGGTGTTTTGTGCACACAGCTGTGAATACAATGACCGATGTGATATTTGCATGTTTCCTCTGATATTTGTATCATTTTCATGCTTTTCTGTTGATCAAATTGTCAACTGTATTGCTTTTACTCTCATACGCCTCTTGTAGATTTTCAGTCACTGATCATTATTGTGTCGTCTTCTAACTCCCTGTAACTGTTGTGAGTGTGACTGATGGACAGGAGCCTTTGTGCAGGTTTGCCGCTACGGCGGCCCGCTGCCGCTTACATGTGGTCATTTGATTTGTTTTTAATTTAGAAATATTGACGAGTGCAGCTTTAAAGGAAGTGTAAAACATCGATCCAGCTCAGTCATTCTTGAGAAGTGCAGCATTTGGCACCGAAAATGGTGAAAAATCCTCTTATAAATAGAAAACTAACTCAGTCAGTCATAATCCAGGGGGTTTATGTTGGGGAAAAATCCATCTATGGGGAAAGAAAAAGAAAAGTCAACAAACTTTGGGAAAGATGAATTATGTCTTTTTCTGAGATGTGAAGGAAATAAAATTTAATATTTAATGTGCTAGAGGAGGAGGTAACATGAAGAAACCACAACATAAATGTACACAGCTTCTGCTTAATATGCTCAGCCACTTTCCCATATCCCCAGCATTATCCACACATTATTAGCTAACAGCTAGCAGAGGGCTGGTTAGCTTGCTCCAGGTGGTTTGTCTTTCTGTCTGTCTGTCCGTCTGTGTTGGCCAGTGGAGCGGTGGCGGCGGCGGTGGCGGCAGTGGAGCGGTGGCCTGTTAGCCGGTTAGCCGTTGGGCTTTATGGAAACAGACGTCTCTACAGGAACGAGGTGGACAGCGGCCAGAGTTCATTAGCATCCAGTCTGGATTAGCTCCTAGCTTGCCAAGACTGCTGCTGCTAGCCAAAAGAGACAACAGGCCCATAGGGAACGACTGGACATGCTAATGCTAACGCTAATGCCAAGTCTAATCAGCAGCAGGCAGGAGGAGAGGCAGAGAGGAGGATGGCAGGAGGACAGCAGCAGCTCCTCCTGAATCACAATGAAGGAGCAGAAACTCATCTTCATAAAGTCAATACAAGCAATCAGAGAGAAGAAGCCCAGGCTGAAATCAAACAATAGGACATATTGTACAGTAAAAACAAAAAAATGAACATGAAAATAGAGTGCAAACCAAACTAACAAATAAAGAAGCACTTCAGTCCTGACAGATCACAGCATAAAAGGAGAAGGAGCATCAGAGGCGAAAAAATAAATAAACGGCGAATAGACGGGTTAGAAAAACTCACTTATTTCAACACCAAGATTATTGTTTGATTGAGGAACCATTTCTCATCTGTGTTACCTGTATCTCTCTGCATATATTCATTATCTCAAATCAGATCGGCACCATGTGGCCCACAGTCAAAGGAGAAGTAGATAATCCACAAAATAAGTCATTCTCAAGCGTGGCAGCACAAAATGAGACATACAGAGCACATCTGTACCACATCTGTGCTGTGAAATCTCGGTTTTCAGGCATCACCTTGTGTATTAAACCATTTATGTAGGAGGTAAAAGATAAACCCGAGGGGTCACAAGATGAAAGCTGGAAAATAAAGAACACATTTACTATACTTCTGCAACACCCGACTGTACGGTCATTTTCTGTTCCCCGAGCTGTTAAAACGGGTCCGAAGTAGATAGTTTAAGAGAAGACTACATTGGTTATAAATGTTGCATTAGGCCCAAATTATACTTTAAATCTGTGTGTTTGCAGAAGTGTTTGGGCCACATGGAGATGTTTAAGAAGGAGAATTCATGTTGTTATGAACTGTGGATCGAAGCTGCTGGGCCAAACTAATGTCGAACGAAAACAGGGGCTTCGCCTCTGAGACTTTAACTGTCAGAAACAGTGTTTCTGAGGATTGAACGTCAGTGACCTCCAACCTATGTTGGATCTCTGAGTCAGCTGACCTTTGACTCACTGACCAGGTGTTTGGGAAATGAGGTCACGTCCGCACACACACACACACACACACACACACACACACACACACAGTCACAGACACAGACACACACATATTCATATATATGTATACACACATTCATAGAAAATAGCTCCTCCCTTTTCCCTCTCATTGTGCTATCAGTGTGAGTTCCAGCGCAGTGAGCAAGGAAATTTCATGTTAAGCAATTTTCAATAAACTGATTCTGTGTGTATGTGTGTGTGTGTGTGTGTGTGTGGGTGTAATGGCCTCCTGCTGTTTTATCTTTACTGGAATTCATGATTCATGGATCACAAACCAAACTCCTCCAACTGGCTCTCAGATATTTTTCTTTGACCTTTGACCTCCTCCCCTGGCCGTAAAGCTGTTGCTGTAAAATGTGAGTCTGACTGCACAGAATGTAAAAGATAGCACTTTATTCAATGGATCTCATACCAGCCAAGTAAAATCTCTGGAAAACGAAATGAACAGTTTGGTTTGATTCGTTTTCTTTGGAAGCACTTGGGTCTGTCTCTTTAGGAAGAAAGTGCCAACATGACCATGGTTATTCTCTCTATTTTGGTTTACATACAAGCTTTGCCAGAAAGATTCAACACATATCAAATTATTGTCAAAAGATATTCTAAACAAGAGGTATTTGAATTTCCTGATGTCCTGTCATGATCCTCATGACAAAAAAGCATGCATGTTCAAAGTACCAATACTTTAGAGAAATTAAAGGCCCCATATAGTCAAGATAGACCTCCATGTGTTATTGGATTATAAAGCAGGTCTAGGTTCTATATTAATACTGTGAAAGTATCAAAAGTCTCAGTCCACAGAGAAAAGCTCACAGCCTGTTCAGAAACGCCCCCAAGCCCCGCCCAACTGGACCCACCACCCAACCTTGAAGGATTTGGTCTCTCTTTGCATTTTCCTGAAATCTACTATATTTTTCATGGCTCACTCAGAAAACAGCCAATCAGGAGAAAGGTTGAGATCCTCGCTTCATCAACTTCTTATAAGTATCAACATTTCAAAATAAAACACTGGAGTCAAATATAGGACCTTTAGAAGGTTTCTACTGTGTGTTGTTGTTGAGTTATTGTGTCAACCAAAACACAAAGAAAGATAAATTTTATCCTTGGCCAATTTGCTCATCAATTAGCGAAGATTTCTTTCCTAAAACTCGGACATAATGAGCTGACTCCCACCAACTGAAGCTCTCCGTTTCCCCAAAACACACATCCCCTGTCAGGAAACATCAGCAGTTACACAACCAAGCATTATTCTGAAATTAGTGTTAAATAAAAGTGTGAGGAAAAGTGTCATGAAACTAAAACTGAGAGATGTTTTAGTAGCAGTGAAGGGCTGAAAACCACACATCTTCACGTTGAGCTGATTCTCAGTTTGTCAGTGGGTTTCGGCTCCACCTCATCGGTTAATTTGCTGCGGTCTGTTCGCCGCACCGAAACAGGAAGCTGGGTTCTGTCAGCCAGCAGATAATTTAATAACTGTTTTTTAAAGGCCAGAGACAAAGAAGGGAATGAAAGACTCTGTTTGTGTGTGTGTTTCTCAGCTTTAATCCTGCTGTGAACTAGAACAAATGTTTTCTAGCAACGTGGAGACGGGGGCTGTTTCCCTGCGTCTTAATTCACTGGAAACATCACAACCAAACCACAGACTTAACAATGAAGCAGATCCAGAACTTTGTTGGGTACTGGACTCAAAAGATCCTAAAGGAGGGGAGAGTCTGCGGGAGCTGAGTGTGATCGGCTGTCACCACTGTTCAATGTAACTTTATATGTTTCTAAATAATCATGGAGCAATTTGCTGCCAATCAAGTCGCTGTCTCCTCTTTTTTACAAATGCCTCATTATCCAGAATTCTTCCATGAAATTTTAAACCTGACATCTGTTCATCTTCAAAAGACAACTGCTTAAAAAAGACAATTCCATCGTTTCAAACTTTAAAGTCTAAATTGCGAATATAAACTAAAACTAAACCGAGCTGTAGCGTCCAAACATAGAACCCACGAATGAACCCCTGATTCCTGGCTACTGAAGGGAATCCAGATTAGAAAAACCTAACCCCGCAATTACATTCAATAAATGAATCCAAACTTCCCTGAGTCTGGACCTAATTCAGACTAACTCGAATTCATGAGAGCCACTGCACCACAATCGAACCATAGGTGAGTATTTTTGTATGTATCAGATGTTGTAGGAACCAGAGATAATCCATTCATTCATTCCACTTCCTCTAGAGGTAAAACTGAAAATGGACAGTCCTTCATAGCAGCTGCACTTCGTCCAGGGACCAAAGAGCTGCCTGCAGCCACGACGACCTGTGGTGGGATGAAAAAATGTCCAAAGTCCAAACATATTACTTTTGCTAAGTACATACGAAGAAAGCAAAACATCTGATTGGTTGTGACACAATTGGTGAGCAGACAGGTTCGTGCATTACATCATTAAAAAGGACAGATAGTTGGCTTCAAGGCTGAGGAGTGGCGACGTGGCCGATATATCGTCCCATTGTGACTGTGCTGGTCTTTACCCATATGTTTTGCCCAAGTGTGGATCTCAGAGTCATAATGAGCAAATTTAAATCATCACATTTAAATCTCTGCTTTTCCTGTCAGTTTAACCGCAGAGAGACACAGCACTGGATTCCTGTGGCTGATCACTGACGACATGACTGCAGGGCCTCCGCTTGAGACAATATTATGACAGGAAGTGTTGTGACATGAAATTGGATTAAAATCAGATATATTGCAAATGTGCTGTCACAAGTTTTAAACTTCAGAGCTGCAACACGATAGGAGAGTCATCTCCATCATACTAAACCATCAACAACATCAGCAGCATCATCGCCAACCACGAACTTAGTGCGTGTTATATAAAACCTCACGCTTCGTGTCTTTGTGATCGGTAACTGTGGCAGCGGCCGTGGCAGCAGAAACACAGACAGGACGGATCACAGGTAACGTTCGTATGCGTGCGTTTCTTTACTACAGCAACAATGAAAGGTAAAAGGTCAGTGGAGGATGCCAGCTGTAACCGTGCCGACCAGACTATAGACACGAAGAGGGCTGTTGCCGAAGAGACACAAACAACGCGTCAGTCAGTCAGTCACAACAAAGAAGTTTACAGGGGATATTTTAGTCTGCATTATGAGGGCTTGTGATGTTATAGATATTGGCTGTTGTGTGTTATCATCATTGTGTTATGTTGCAGTGTATCCAGTGATTACTGTGTGAGTGAATAATGAGGCGTCTCAGCGTGAGTGGAGAAATACTTTATGATAAACAGGAAAATAAATTAAACCTATTGAGAAAGAGACTCAACATCTTCTAACTTATTATCCAATTATGCTCCCTCTCTCTCTATGTGTGTGTGTGTGTAGAAACTGCTCTGTTAAAGGAACAGTCCAACTTTTTGGGAAATCCTTTTCAGAGGCCACGTGGACTCAGAGGAGGTGGTTCAAGTGGCCCACGATTGCCACCGAAGCCCAGGGCCACGTCCAGAGTCCTGTCTGTTTGGGTTAATTACCCATCTACCCATCATCAGTAAACTAGATCACTCTTTAAATTAAGGACGCAGCTAGGCTACGCCAGCAGTTTCCCCCCTGCTTTCAGCGCTAAGCTAGGCTAAGCATGTCCAGAGACCTCGCCGCATGGTGGACACACCCCTGACCTGTCTCAGCTAATGAGGAGTTCACAAAATGCTGGACTGAATAGCAATCATGAGGATGGGATAAGTGAATGTGCCAGCCAAAAAAGACACACAACACGCAACACACACACACACACACACACAAACACACAATTTCACTGAGCCAACACTGATGCCAAAAAACAAGAATAACAACATGAACTCTTGTAAGGACACTTGCACCATAAGTCACTTTGTTTGTGTGTGTGTGTGTGTGTGTGTGTGTGTGTGCGCGCACTCACACACACACACACACACACACGCAGTATATTAATATTCAGGTGGTACAGTAGGAGTGTTTACAGAGAGAGAAAGAGAATGAGACAGTGATGGAGGACAGCTCGCTCGCCCAGCCCCTGCTCAGCCTCTCAATTACCCCTGACTGTGATTAATACATCAGACTGCATTAGCCTCTCTCTCTTATTTCTTTATCCATTCTTCTCCTCTCTTCCTCTCTCCATATCTGCTTTTTCTTCTCCTCCATCCCTTCCTTCAATGCCTCCTTCCTTTCTCTCCTCCTCCTCCCTCCTTGTTCCTCCTGCTGAGGAATTTTCTGATCGGTTTTGGCAGAACTGGTTTGTGGCGGTGGGACCGGTGGGTTTTTTTTTCCGGGGAGGGGGGCGGAGTGGTGGGCGGGGTCATGAGAACGCCGTGGTTAACCGAGCGGCGGCGTTCCAGAGAGGCTGTAATGACAGGGAGCTGGGCGGAAAAATGGAGCCTCAGCTGGGAACCAGGACACAAACATGGACTGGTGAGAGGCTCGTTGTTGTTTACTGCTGTGTGAAAGGTTGTCTGCTCTGTATTTAAGCTTATTAGACTCTTATATGTGGTTGGATTGTTTCATAAGTTTTAAAGTTTGATACCCCACACTGAGCTGGAGTGCTCTCGCAACATAAAACCCCATAAAGTGCCAGACTGCACCAACCATTAAATATCCCATCGCTGTGACCTCCCTGCGCCCAGTCGTCTCCAATAAAACCAAGGACAGGATCATCACTATCAGCAAGCGTCTCATCTTTACATTTTAACCCTCTTACCATCATTTTTTTTAAATTTCACCAAGTCTCCACATCTTCAGAATCAGCTCAACCTCAGCTAATTATATATGTGACCCAATAAAGACCCTGTAATAGGGGATAGTAGCTCATAAAACAAGAAAAAACTTTTCCCCTTATTTTCTAGATAAAAACACTGTAAACCAGAATAACCAAAGAAAAGTTCAACACATAAAACTACACACATGTGTTTGTGTTGTTCTAGAGCTGATTTGAAGTTTCTCTCTTTATCTGATCTGAGTTCTGCTCATTCTTTGGAGCAGTAATGATGAAAAATCAGCTCCAAAGCCTCTAATGCTCTAAATATCTTATTGTCCATGTCTCTCTGTCTTTATTCTGTCGATATGATAAACTCCAATCTTACCTGACATTGTTTTGACTTTGTTCGAAAGAGCTGATTCTCTAGTTTAAGGGGGAAAAGAAAAACTTGTGTCTCCAGCTCATCATTGTCATCATCATCTGGCGAAAATGCAACACAGTGTTGTTTTTGGATGAAATGTAACTAGCGAGGACCGACAGGGTTGTCGACAGAGTCGGCTCAGCATCACGTCAATGACTCATTGACTTTAACTGGGACCTGCAGACGTTCAGAGCTGATTACAGCCTCGTTCAGTCTGTCTGAGCGAAGAGAAACGAGCGCAGGAACTTCAATTATTGATCAGAAAATGCTCATTACGGCCCCATCGGGTCGGGACGTCCTCTCCTCCCCTGCTCTCTCATGTCACCCAGCCTCATATAGGGTCTTTCCCAGGGACTGTGGGGGAGCTTGGGTGGGAGGAGGGAGACATGGGGGGGGTGGAGGGTCCAATGGGAGACTGTGGCAGAAAAAGATGGCACCGCATTCCCCCGACTCATCATTCTCGCGACTTCCTGTTTGACTCTGAGGGGAGTTTATCACTTATGAATGATGACATGATTCAGATAAATAATACAAGACAGATGCAGAGGAAGAAAAGTGTGTGAGCAAGAGAGAGAAAGAGAGAGAGAGAGAAAGAGAAATAGAGAAATAGAGAGAGAGAAAGAGAGAGAGAAAGAGAGAGAGAGAGAGTGGGAGCGGGTCAGTGTTTTGTTTGTCAGATAAAAACAAAGGGACGAGAGATTGTGAGCAGAAAAATACACTCTGCTCCACTGTATGTGTGTGTGTGTGTGTGTGTGTGTGTGTGTATGTGTGTGTGTGTGTGTGTGTGTGTGTGTGTCATCAAGTATTAAATCTAACAGTACAGTTTTGCTAAAACTGCGTCCGTCGCCGTAAATCTGCAAACTCATGAAAGCTCTGAGAGACAGGAATGATCCTGAGGAGGATGAGGAAGGAAGGAAGGAAGGAAGGAAGGAAGGAAGGAAGGAAGGAAGGAAGGAAGGATGGAATGACGGAAAGAAGGAAGTAAAGAAGGAGGGTAAGCCTTCCCTCCATCCTCCTTGCTCTGAATGAACAGCAGCTCTTTGACGGAGCGAGAGAGAGAGAGAGAGAGAGAGAGAGAGAAAGAGTGTGTGCGGGAGAGAGAGAATTAGGATTCAACTGCGGTGGTCGGCCGAGCGAGCACTGACTTAGATAAATCACCTGCATGCACAAGATACACACACACACACACACACACACGCGTGCAAATGCACACATCTTACTGAAGCAGTGCTGACACGAGAACACAAATACACTCGCGCACACTCACACACAGTGTGTACAGGCAGGATGTAGCAGTAAAAAGTGAGAAGCAGCTGAAAGCCAAGCTGTGTCTGTACACATGGGAGAAGTCATTAAAACCCTCAAAACCTGCAGGAACACACACACACACACACTTGTACTTCCAAGTATGAGGGGTTCAGCCGCAGAGATTCAAAGCCACGCCTCGCTGTCTCGCACTCACAAAGGTCAGTGGTTTGTTTTAATTTGAAAGCGTTTGTATTTCCTCTTGGCAACGCCTCCGCCTCTCGTTTGTCAGCGACGTGAACCTCGGCAGCAAAACCAGATCCTTGCCGATGATCACATCCTCGATTCAGTTCAAAACACTGCATCCGTCCCTCGAGGGCCAATTTGATGCGAGTGAGTTTGCAAATACAAAGGCAGCACAAACAATTCATTCACACGCACAAAAACAGACTGTGATCTTGTAAGAAAAGAGTATAAACACACGAGGGTTAACAACGAATCTATTTCCAGCAACAGGAAGTCACGTGATCCGACTTCATTTCATTCATTTTACATATGGACGTTCCTGATTGCATTAATTAAAGTAGGTGACATGTTGAGGATCTTTGTGGTTGTATTTATTGGAAACTTTAATCTTCATGTATATGTCACATTTCTGTGTTCAGGCAACCTGGTCTTCTTTGATTACAATGTTATATTTTACTCCATGTATAATTTAATGAATTTAAAATGTTCCAAGTATTGCACCAATAACTTTAGCACTAAGGCTGTGAACAACTTCCAGATGTTTTTTTTTTTTTTTTGATATTCAGTGTTTTGGTCAAATGTCTAAGAAAAATAATAAGGTGTCTTGAGTCAAAAATAATGAGAACAAAAAAAAAAACCAGAAGATGACATACAATTTGCAAAAGTCTCCTGTCTAGTGTCCATGAACCCTTTAAGCCCCTCCCCCTGGACCAACCACTAGCTGATGAAATCAATTATCTTCTATTTGACTCCACTGCCAGTTCTCACATTAAACAAATATAATTCATTAAAGGACGCACAATATCCCCGATAAATAACTTCAATAAACCCCTAAAACCTTGTCGGAATTTAATTAATGAGGTAACATGACCCAGTTAAACGTCTGCCATCAGCACACCTGTGCAGGTAGCTGCTGCAGCTCTGTTTCAGGGACGGTGGCGGATGAGGCTGAATGAACTGACTAAACACATACACACCTCACAACTGCAGTAGATGGTGTGTACTCATGATTGCCGTTTTAACGTGGTGATTCTTTTTTGGCCTGAATAACGTTGTGCCGCCCGCATCCGTTAGCAGTGTCGGCGTCCAATGCCTTAATTCATATCCTGCTTTATGATCTATTTTCCTCTGAATGGACCATTTAAAACATTTACTGAGGTAATAAATCAAGTGAGAAGTAAAGCCATTTTCCCATAGACTTCAATACATTCGGACTCTTTTTCCCCCTGATGTATGTTAGATATGATACAGGTTTAAGGCTCTCCACTTTCAGAGACAGTCTATGATTTGATTTCAACCCTTGAACTGGTGAAATGATTATTGCTCCAGTTTTCACACCTGAATTCAAACAAAGATCTGTTGCAGAAGTCCGCAGCTTTACGGGCTCATGTCATTGATCTGAGCAGAGACAGAAAAACACAGCAGTCAGCACATTTTACAAGATGGTTCTTCTCTGTCGGAGCAGTCGTTGATAAACGAAGCTCAACTTCCCCCACTGAGATCGACCACCAGTCTCAGGCTGTAACTCTCTACAATTAAGAGAAAGCTCAGGTTCTATATATTTGTGAGGTGCTTTTAAGACGTGAAAGCTGAGGGGCAGCTAAACACTGGTGGTTTTATTGCCAGAAAAATACACACAGTCCAGTTTTTTCTCCACAGACCAAAGGTCCAGTTGAAGATGACCTCAGCCTATGTGAAGTTTTGGTGAATTGATTGATCAGTTAGTCAATAAAACATCTGAAAATACTGTAAAATATTCATCACGTTTGTGGAGATTCAATCTTATATATACAGAAAAGCAGCAGATTTGAGAAGCAAGGGCCAGAAAGGCTTTAAAATTAATGACATAGATGATCACAATCTTTACTTGACAAATTCATTTTACTGCCCATGTTGTCAGGTCTCTATTTTTTTTTTTTTCTTGTTTGTTTCAGCAGTGAGTCAATGGAAGGATGTGTCTAATCTCTGGAAAGAGTGTCATCCTTGCTCCATAAACCCAGCTCCATCACTTCAATAGGATTTCACCGAGACACCGGAAGTGATGTCAGCATTTCCTGTGCAGTGAAGCAGGATATGGTCGGTTTTCAGGATGTGTGTAGGCTCGTTTGACTGTTAAACCCCCCCCCCTCCCCAAGGGATAACCACCCTAACCCCTCACATACATATGGTTATGCTAACACATATAAACACAGGAAGGAACAGGACAACAATGGATGACCCACAACAGAGAGCGACAGAAGGAAAAAACAAACGCTCCCTGTCCTGCAGGAGGGGAATCCCTTGAAGTATGTGTTTGTGTGTGTGTGTGTGNGGAGCGGGTGTGCGTTGTGTGTGTGTGTGTGTGTGTGTGTGTGTGTGTGTGTGTGTGTGTGTGTGGAGCGGGTGTGTGTGTGTGTGTGTGTGTGTGTGGAGCGGGTGTGCGTGTTGTGTTTGTGTGTTTGTTTGTGTGTGTGTGTGTGTGGAGCGGGTGTGCGTGTTGTGTGTGTGTGTGTGTGTGTGTGTGGAGCGGGTGTGGGTGTTTCAGGCGTTTCACTGTGGACACAGCTCTGTATAAAAGCAACACATGTTCATCTAAATGCAGTGACAACAGAAATACACTAATTGTCGTGTTATTTTGTTGTTTGGTTATTGATCCAGGCAACGAGCCTCTGATTGGTCGGTTGTTTCTCCACTCTATTTGAATGAGTGAAGTCAATGTAGCTATAAATACTTTCTTTCTTTTCTGGAAAACTCTTTTAAATTAATGCTTCTTCAGAAATTATTTGGAAATTAACTGGAATTTTGACAACAAGCAGAAGTGATCCTTTTTCCTGCAGTCCCCACAGCCCATAAACGCAGCACCGCTCGCCGTTTGTTTGTGTTTACATATGTGCGTGTACCATGTGACTGCGACATCGGTTTGACCTGTAACAGTTGGTCACATGACGCCACATCTCGGCAATAGCATTACCATAACTACTCAACCTGTCAGTCAAGCCAGCTGGACAAACACAAACTCACACACACGCACACACACACACACACACACACACACACACACACACACTGGTTGTCACCTTGCACTGCAGTCTGTTGACTAGTTTGACCTCTGGCTTTGTGTACCCTGAAACAAAAGACCATACATTTGTAACACACACACACTGACGCACGAAAACACAGACATACACACACACACACAACAATACAGACAAATGGCAGTCAATAACTTCCTCCCTCCATCTTTATGGTCATCGTTAACTTCTTTCTCCCTAATGGCTCTACGCCTTTTGTTAGCCATACTGCTACACACACACACACACACACGCACACACACACACACACTCAGCAGGCAGCTCAGGTCACACACTAACAGCAGTCAATGGATTTTCCTGTGTTGAGGAATCTTCAGTGTGATGGGACGTTTGGCTCAGTAGGAAACGTCCAGTGCCAGATTTCTTTTATTTATTTCTTTTTTTTTTTTAATTTTTTTAAATTTTTATTTTTTTAAGTCTGAGATTCAGTCGTCTTGATTTCTGTCTAACCCACAATGCCAGTCAGGAAGCGACAGTCGTCAGTTTCATGACCTCAGAGGTGCCACGCTGACCTTTCTGTGAGGTTAACCTGCACTTTAATCTACTCTGGACTGCAGGCTGTAAATACGATGACCCACATCCATCAAGGAATTTATGAGACGACTCGTGTCAAACTTTTTAGGCACTTTAAATGTGACACATCATCAGGGAAGCCTCATTCAACATCAAATATGCATCTTTATTTCTACTTTGCTTCTGTCTTACATTTCAATTTCCTTTTGGACACGAACGATTTAGATTTGGAGACGACAGTGAAATCCATCCACACCGGTCTCGTTAGCCTAGCTTAGCACAAATACCTGAAGTGGTAGCCTAGCAACAAGTCCCTCCACCTCCTCCTGCGTGCAGCACATGCACTGTAAAATAAAAGTGGACGTAGGCTGTGAAGTGAAGTCAATGTGACCATGAGGGGGCGACTCCGGTGGTTGTGAAAAGAAGTCAGATTGCATTGAAGTCTATGTGAAAATGGCCTGATAAGTTTACGGCCTCCGTCTCTAGTTTCAAGTCTTCTTTCATACAACATGTTCGTCATGTTCAACCGATGGGTGATGTGACGTAGGGTTGACACTTGGTGCAGCGCAATTAAAGCCCTCGCCATGTCTGTCTACGGGTCTCTCTATAGGAGGATCATCTGTCAGATGGACAGTTTCTTCTCTGTTAGTCACCGTCATCAATCTCCGATCTGCCAGTCTTATTGATGAGCCCACAGAGCTGCTGCCAGCTGGCAGCTGCGGGGAGAGACGGACAGACAGAGAGAACGAGAGGACGGATGGAGCCATGAAGAGAGTGATAAATAAAGGAGCGTCTCCCTAGAGTGCTAAGCCCCACCCACCTGGTAAAAGACATTAAAAGTCCCATCTGATGCAGGTTTTATGACTTTGATCAGGGTAATGTTCCCCCTGATGTGCTCGTCCTAAATGTTATTTATTTACCTTGCTGACGCGGCGGCCATTTTGACATTTGTCCCAGCACTGCAGACGATTCACTGAACCTGTTAAACTGGTGATAAACTGGCCTGAGGGGGGCTCGTCTGTTTTTATGAGCTTTATTGTGAAAAGCTTGACCTCTAAGACTTATCAGTCTTATCAATATATATATATTTTTACACTTTTCTCCAATAAATCATATTTTCCTAATCTTAGTTTTAGCCTTGCAGGGTTCATTGTGCTAGACAAGAGAAAAACTCTTGAACTGCTTAGTTTTAAGCTGACAAGCTAAACAGGATGAGAAGCCTCACTTTAAAAGAAGTATGAAATGGTATCATTACTTAAACTGTCCCCCAATTCAGTTGCCTCATCCTTCAGAGGCTGCATTTGAAGAGCGATTGCATCACTGGACTGTCCCATTTCAAAGGCTCCTAAAAATGTGGCAGAGAAATGTGACTTTCTTTTTCGTGGACAACAAAGGATCCAACGGGGGGGAACCTATCCCAAGATTCATGGTGATAACGGAAGCAAACAAGACCGACAGAGAGCCTGAAAAATAAGTAACATGTTGTCAAGGTTGCTCATCGACAGGGACCACACTTTGTGCAGCATGGCTACGATGGGCCCCACCACTTTAGTAGACCGCGTCCTCTGAAGGATGTGGCCCCTGAATTGGGACATAGCCTTCATCCTTTTCATAAAGGATTAGTAGATTCATCAATTTGTTGATGGACAGAAAAATAATCAGGGTTTATTATGATATATTGATCAATTCAGTCATTTTAAAGCAAAAGTAGCAAAAAATAAAAATTTTCTGGTTCCAGCTTCTCTACTAAGAGGATTTAAACAATCTGAGCTTTAGTTTCAGACTGTTTACATCCAAATACGTTTACTCAACTCTGTTTGAGGACGACACAGCAGGACACTGACCCTAAACATCAAAACAGGGCGGCCGAGGATGTTTTAGGTCCAAACAGTGGGACAACCTGAACTGGCCAAGTCAGTCATGTCACCTCAGCAAATCATGTGTCTCGCCGCCGACGACCAGAAGCAAAATAACCTCGGAAAATAATAGAGAAGCGAAGCAGCTGATATCAAAGGTTAATGCACTGTAGCTGCATCTAAACATCAAATGAGCTCAATCTGACAATGACGTTTATTCTAAATAGACAAACGCATGCAGACGCTCCTGTCAACACACTTTACTGTGTAAATCCTTTGTTTCCGGCTCCTCGGCTACAGTGAAGAGACATCTTATTATTATATTATTATATTTTAGAAAACTCAGTGGTTGTTTCAGTTTTGAGCCACAAAACCAAATGTGAGACAGAGCTGTTAAAACATCTTAGATTTCATTGTGAAATCACTGATAATTATATATCCAATTGGGTACTTAACAACAACCTGAAAACTGGGGCTGCAAAGATTAGTCTATTGACAAAGTTAATCAGCAACTTATTTCACGATCGATTATTTATTTGGTCATTTTGTTTGAAACAAAAGTAACTGGTTCCAGTTAATAAGAAAATGTGATGCTTTCTCTCATCAGATATCACTTTAAACTGAATATTTCTAGGTTGTCGGACAAAACAAACCCTTTGCAGTCATCACTTTGGAACTGTATGAAATATTTTTACTATTTTCTGACAAAGCAAACAAATGCCAGTTAATCATTAATGAAAATAATCGTTAGCTGCAGCCTCACATCAGCCAATGTCCATTGATCAAGACTAGACCCAAATCCACTGGACGTGGTGTGATATTGGCAAACTGCAGTATTCACTATGCGATGATAATAAAAATAAGATTATTTATACCTTTAAAAACAGAATCAGAGTAGGACATAAATGAGGTGGATTTACAGAGGGAGGACAGAAAATACAACACATGCACACACACACACACTAAAAGGGTTGTAGTGAGACAGTTAAATAAAACATATATTATACAATAAACAATAAAAATACAATAAATAATTATAAAAACAGCAAAATGATGTGAGTGTTGGACCTCAGTGATGAAGATTCGAGGGTGTTTGAGCGACACGTTAACGCACACATGGTGGAGACTTCAGGTGACCACATACTGTCAAACCTTCATGTCACTAACAGAACTTGTTCAAAGCGTTAACCTGGTTACAGCTGAATCATAAGAATGAATGTAAACACAGAAACACAAACTGTGTCTCTGTCCTTCTCCCTCTCACTCTGGATTTCTTGGATGGAGTCAGATAACAGACGAGCAGAATTTCAAACAGGACACACACACACACACACACACACACACACACACACACAGACACACATACACACAAACTGACGTCTCTCCCTCTCTCTGTGTTACTGAGCTGTGAATGACACCTTCATCCCCATCGCTTTAACATTCAAACATCTCCCTCTGCACGCTGGGAATTAAATCTTCAACACACACACAAAATATACACACATGCACACATGCATGCTGGGAACTGTGTCCAGATGTGTAAATGAAGTGCAGCTGTTTTAATATCACTCTGTTTTCTCTGCACTCTCCTCCACTTCACCTCCTCTTATCTCATAAATCATCTCCCCTTACACCCTCTCTTCCTTTCCCTCCTCCTCCTCCTCCTCCTCCCATAGGTTTCTTCCCATGACGAAATGGGTCTCTGGGCACTGAGAGGTAGAAGGCCCCACCTGTAGAGGACTAAAAGACTAAAAGAGCTGCTTTGTATCTTTGTCTTTTAATTGAGCTCTGTGACTTTCAAAAGTAGAAACAAGAGTTAGTTCAGGGGCCCAAAAGGTCAGGGGGGCCCTGGGCCTGTGTCTGGTAGGCCCGTTGAGTAATCTATCCATCCCTAATCCCCCTCTTTTCTTTCTTCCTTCTGTCTCTACTCTCCTATCCGACCATATGTTTATTTCCCAGCAGGTAAAACTGTCCGAGTCAAAGGTCGGCGTGTGCAAACAGGCTAATATTGACACATGGTGGGAGCAGCACAGTGTGTGATGAGTGTGTGTACGTGTGGGTGAGTCTTCAGCTCCTCGTCTGTCCTCCTGCTGGAAACCAATCCTGTCAGCTGAAACCTCTCTCTCTCTCTCCCTCCCCGTGTTTCTATCAGTGTGTCTCTCGCTCCCTCAGAGGACGACCGAGGACAAGTGAGTGATCGCCTTCCTCGTCTTTCGGCGTCGAATTAAACGGCGGCAGGTCGGGGTTGGTTAGCGAACAGCCACCAGTCAGTTGCTAACGAAGCGGAGCGGATGGAGAAGGGAAGGGGGGGGGGTTACGTCTCCTCTTACAGGAGATGCAGGGGGGAGATACTTCCTCCTCAGCTCCTCTTACCACAAACTTTAAACACCAAACGCAGAGAGAGAGAGGGAGAGAGGGAGGGAGAGAGAGTCTCAGCCAGCAGCTGCACTCGATAGAAATAGATTAACAGTGAATCTGTCAATAGTTGTTATGTTTTGATCTAAATGTGGCAGAAATGTGAAACTCATTCCCTAAAACTTGCCAAAAGGTGATGAAGTCAGTGGGGGTCTGAAGTAAATAATCACACTAATGAGACACTAATGAGGAAGAGATTTGTCACTAACAACAAAAGGTAGACGAACAAATGAGGCAGGTAGAAAACACACTGATGGGTGAACGAGTGGTCAGGGAGTGGAGAAGCCGATACCCGGCCAAGGCAGACCCCTTTCTGCACCTTATTCCCATCCCTCGCTAGAAAACTAGCTACGACTCGGAGACCCCATCACCACAGGTCGTTTCAGACGTCCCACATCCGGTTGTCTGATCCACGCTGTTGGATATATTCAAATATTTTGCAGATACCATGTACCAGTGTGGAAGCTATTGTTTTTTTTTTTTTTCTTTTGGAAAAGTCGATAAAACAACTGCGAATGTGTTTGTTTTTCATTTGATATTTCGGTGATATTGTTCCAATTAAATGTAACAACAGATCTCAAGCACCTCAGTTGGATCTGGCTCCCTGGGACTGACCTCCAGGCTAAAAGAAGTGTTTCTGTTTCAGTGTTTTTAAATTAGCAATTTCAAAGTGCTCATCAGGTGTGATTCTTATTCTGCTCAAACAAAAAATAAATGGTCATTGGAGAGAGTGCGGTCACCTAAAGTAAGACTTGTCCTCTGGGGACCGTGAATCTCATCTGACAGTGGTTGAGATATTTCAGTCTGGGCCGATCACAGATAATCTAGATCAGTTGTCTGCGATGGGATCAGAGATGTCGTCTCCGCTCTGGCTCTGATGGGTTTGTTGGCTGCCCTGCTGCCCCCCCGTCGAAGGTGTGCTTTTCCACTAGGTCACCTGGGCAAAGCTCTACCCACTTGGGAGTTGCCAGCGATGTTACCAAGCGCTCCTCTGGTGTTGACACGATCCCATCTGATTGTTCAGGTCCAAAACGAAGCTGCGTCACAGTTCACGGAGGGCTCGGATTGGTCAGCTGGGAGGGCTCGGATTGGTCAGCTGGGAGGGCTCGGATTGGTCAGCTGGGAGGGCTCGGATTGGTCAGCTGGGAGGGCTCGGATTGGTCAGCTGTGTTTAGCTGCAGTTGGATTCCCGCACTCCGTTGTAGCCCTCGTCTAATACAATAATGTCACAGCTTTTTTGAGAGGTAAAATTCAATTACTGCAGTGCTCCGTCTGCACACACACACATATACACACTATAGACACACACAGCACTGGTCACAGCACTGTCAAGTCATGACAGCCTGGGAGAGACATTTTTTATTTCGTTTTTTTTTTTATTTTTTGGGTATGTGACTGAATTTAACAACACACACACACACACACACACACACACACACACACACACACACGCAGCGAGGACTTGCTGCCTCCTGATTTGCTGACTTGCAGTTTGTCGTCCTGTCAGGGTAACGTTTCAGCTGTCAGAAGTGAAACTGCTAAAATGGCATTTTGGGTATTTTTTTCTTTTCTTTTTCGTTTGGAGGAAGGGGCAGATCTAGTTTCCTTAAACTCAGATCTCATCTGTTTGTCCACCTTTCTGTCCGTTAAGAGGCTTTGACCTTGGTGTTGACATGTTACGTAAAGCTCTTAAGAGGGAATTTAGGAGAGAAATAAGAAAGGAAAAAAGAGGGTTAGAGGCATATAGGGGAGGATGGAAGCAAGGAAGGAGGACAAAAAGTGTAGTAGTAATAAAGGAAAGAGGAAGGGAAGAATAGAGGAAAGAAGGACAAATGAAATAAGAGAGGGACAGATGGGAACGAACCAGAAAAGACCAGAATATGTCTCTTTGCCCCCCCCCCCGCTTCCACCACCAGTGTTTGTGAGAATATAGGACGCTCACTCCTTGCTCCTCTCCTCTCCCTCCTCTCCGTCACTGTGCAGCTTGTCAGCAGATTCTCCCAGCATGCCGAGGGAGTCAGCTGAACGAGCGCTCCTTCCAGCGGCTTTTAATGAAGCGGGCTTCAATCTCTCGCTTAACGACGGACAGAGAAGAGTGAGGAGACAAAGACGGAGAGAGAAGGAGGGAGAAGCTGCAGCACCTGTCAGTTACAGCTCCACCTGACGTCCTCACACAGCACCAACCTCCAGGAAGTCGAAACTGAAGCTGCATTGGTGGTTCAATGGGTTCACTAATTTAAATGTGAGGGGTGGATACGGATTAAATCCAGTAGTGTGAAGAGTCTGACTGCTGACTAACTTTAAGTTAACAAGCCATTTGGATGGTTTGGACTGAATATCATTTGCATGAACAGGCAGCTCAGTGACAATAAGATAATATACTACAATGCCACGTCTATATCTGAAACAATTAGTTGATTAGTAGATAAATTAGTTGAAAAGTAATCTGCAACTATTTTGACCATTTTTATTTATCATCCTTCGTTTTGGAAAAGCAAAAATAATGAAGTTAGCTAGTAATGAATGTTGCTAACATGCTAACGTTGTTATGCTACATGCCAAGCTAACGTTAACGCGCGTAAGAAGATGTTAAAGTGTTAGCTTGTTAGCAACTAGTCAAGATTTTACATCAAAACATACGATACATGATCTGTTAATGTCAGATCATCAGCGTTAGCTGCAATGCAAACGTTTTGTATGACTGTATTGTATAACTGACATAAGCATAACCAGGACTTTTACTGAAGAAGGGTCCAGCTTTGTTCTGCCTGTGCAAGTGTGGGTTCCCTCTGGGTGCTCTGGCTTCCTCCCACGGGCCAAAGACACAGGTTTAGGTTGGTGACTCTGTGATAGACTCGCTGTGATGGACTGGTGACCTGTCCAGGGTGAACGCCACCCTTGTCCAAAGTCAGCAGTGTTTGGCTCCACCCTCCCATGACCCTCCATGGATTAGTGCTATAGATAATGGACGGATGGAGATCTACGGGCAGTAGCCATATATCCACGTATTAACCTCAGGTACGGTGGACAGGATGCTTCAGCTGGGAGAAAATACGCAGCAAGCACGATGACTATTGATATATTTGATACGCTGATTGAAGGCAAGATAGACCAGATCAGTTTCTGTGCAAGCCTCACTAAAAGTGGACCAGAACCGACTGATTTCTGCCTCTATGCAATTTAAATCGATGACAGTGACGACAGGATGTGATGAAGCATCAAACCGGTTTTTCTGCAGCCTGAAATCTGACCCGGGGTCAGTTTACAGCCGCTGTCGTCTTCAAGCTCCACTTCCCTTTTCAACAGGAAGCTGAGGGGTTGGAAACTCACTGCTCAAAAACTGATCTGTCACCCAATACACCTAGAGCGCCTCACACACACACACACACACACACACACACACACACACACACACACACGTGCATAAACACACACAATCTCCGGAGTCCGGATCAATCGGAACTGTAAATGGTCTTTTTCATACCTCAAAAATTAGCTGATCTCTGGTTTCACTGAAGATTCGTCAGGACTGCAGCCGCTAACGAGAGCCATGGTCTCTCTCTCTCTCAAACACACACACACACACACACACACACACACACACACACAGTTTCCTTGCTGTTACTCAGCCTTCATTCTAATTCAACAACAACCCTCACTTATTTCATTACCTGTCCATCACAGACACACACACAAACTCTTTGACCTGCGATGATTCACTGTGAATATGAGGTTTAGGACGAACCACACACACACACACACACACACACACACATCCAGTCCAGCAGCATACCTCTCTCTTGTCTCTTCATGGGAACCACTATCAGTGTGACTGTATGTTTACCTGAACACAAGACTTCAGATTTCCTCTGAACTGAATCTGTGTTGCTCAGTGACAGATATTCCTACTGGCACTGGGACAACAAGAAGCTGCCTGAGATAAATACCCGAGGAAGATGTGTGGACTCACAACACGGCAGACACACTGCAGACCTGATTTCAGGACCTCATCCCGAACTTCATTCACTTCACTCACAACGGTCATAAACTTTTTTTTTTTCTGTACCATCAGTTCAGGAGTAAAATTCATTGCATTCTCTCTTTGGTTTGATAAATAATAATTGATATTAGAACCTGAAAAACAATGGGACTCAGGAACTCCAACCAAAAACAGCCAACATGATCCGTCTAACCGGGGGGGGGGGGGGGGCACTTCGCCGACTCACAACATGAGTGCGTTTACCCTCCATTTGTTTTGACACATTTCACTAATCAAAATGAATGAATGCCATACTTGTGACTCATACACAAGCCCTGTAGAACACAGATTTGTCTGCAAATTTGCGAGCAACAGTCGTCTGTAAAATGGGACTTTTATGGTGATTTGTGTGTCGCACAACATTCTGTTCAAAAACAGACAGTCTCCTCGCTCAAAGTTACTTGGTGCCGTACAGTCAGGGCTCCCCACTCCCTCAAGACATCATGTTACATCATTTACAGCCATGCTGGATATAAAACTATTGGAGAGGAGTAGTACCTTAAGGTGGATTTACTCCAAAATGGAGAAAAATGGCAACAAATGTGCAAATCTTGCCAACCACATAGAGATTGTTGTTTTAGAGTGAGTCCATGCAACTTCAAAAAAAAAAGCAACATCAAATGGAAATTTTAAAATGAATTTAGCTCAAGTCAACTGACGGATTCTGCATCTGCGGCCTCATTTTAGTCTGCTGAGGCCCACTAACATCAGGCTTTTGTCTGCAGGGGAAGGGGCTGCGATCAGCATTCAGACCCAGGTCAAAGGACTTAGACATGGGTACTTATCGGCTTCGTAAACACACGTCAACCTGTTAATTTTCCTTCTTCTGCTGTAACATCTCAGGGCACAGACACACACCTGTCACCTGTACAGGTGCGGTTTTTGTGCTCAGCTTCCACTGATGGAGGCGTCAGGAGCTCCGACCCAGAGATGAGACAGATCTGTCATAGCAGTTTGAACATCAGCTCGTGGCTCGCTCTCCCTCCCCTGCATCTGAGCGTCTCCTCAGGCCGAATGTAAAGGCATTCTCGTCCAGCTTTCAGCTTTTATGAGCGAGTTTACCTTCATTTTAAACACCCCTTGCTTATACCCCCTGATTTTGATGGAAAAGGGGTATTGGTCTGGTATGAGCGTTAGCATATGGTGGCTCATGTTGACAGCATTAAACTTCCGATTTTAGCACTGGAATTTCCAAATGTTACACGGCCACACAAGTATTGCTATATAATATAAAATACTCACAATAATTAATCGTGACACAACAAAAACAGCAAATTGAGACGGGACAGACCAAAAACTGAAATCGCAAACTTAACCTGATAACAGCGTGTTTGTTTAAAAATCTACTGCTCACAGTGGGAACTTGAATGAGTTCAGTTGGTTTTTTTTTTAAGGCAAAATAATTAAAATAATAAAAGTTTAGGCAGAAGTGAAACCTGCACAATGACTTTAAAGGCCAGCATGCAGATAAAATCTCTCACTCACTCTATTGTCCATGTTGTGTAAATTTAACTTGGGAGTTACCAAAACAATAACAAGATGACAAGGCTAACTGACTATACACAACAATGCTGAGCACAATCAACAGGAACACACAAACTCTTCAAACAATTCAGAAACATAGGCCACAAGTTGTTTTTTTTTTTTGTTTTGTTTTGCTGTTTTTTATGAAAAGTAGGTTTGTTATCCAGGTTTTAATCCTCTCTCTCTCTCCCTCTTGTTTTTCGGTGTCTCTCTGTCATTCATTCTTCCACAGATACTTTAAAAACACCTTTTAAATCCAAATTCAGATGTTTTTTTTTTTTGTTGTTTTTTTTAGAATTATTAAAACGTGTTGAATGCTGAGCAGGTGAGGTTCGGTTTGTGTGTTTGTGGGTAAAAAAAAAAAAAAAAGAAAAAAAAAAAAGGGCCGCCTGAGGTGGTTTTTCAGAGTAGTATATAAAAAAAAATGCTGACAGTGCATCTTGTTTCCATAACAACAGACGGTTGTTCATTTCAGCTCACCTGTTGCTCTCATCCGTGCTCTTTTGTACTTTCACGCAGCACTTTAGTAAGAACGCCGCACTAATGCTGCTCTCAACGCTGCCTCAGATCTTCCTGGCTTCGATTCCACAACATGTCGGAGACAAAATGTGCAAATTTAAAATTTTAATCATCTGAAGGTAAAGAGGTCTGACTGGTAAAGTGTGCTGAGCTATCAACAGTAAAATGAGCTGTTCCTGTTTCAGCGTCGACTGATTGATGCTGTTCAGAGCAGCAGCTTTAAATGTGTTATTCTACCCCCCTCCAATGAAAATCCACCGTTTAACCAGATTAACGTCCATATTGTGTATTTTTAATAATACAAGAAATATATTATATTATACCATGTTAAAAAATGTCCCATGCTATTGGCACTTTAGACTGAAGTCATACCATCCATATGATTGGGATGGGTTGGGCGGCGAAAGATCCGCCCTTTGGAGCTTTCATTTCACAGGAAAGGGAGGAGGTATTTGTCGGCCTCGCGTGAAAGAGCCTTCAAAATGGGACAGGCTAGTCACGCTGGCTGTGGCACATTCAGGCTTTAAATGCAGTCTCCGAAGGATGCGGCCCCTGAATTGGGACACAGCTACTGTGTCAGCCGCTGCCAGTTACAAGCTGCGTAACGTTTCGCCGTGATGTTGTGTCTTGCTGTTATATTCGTTAGCCGCTGTGTTAGCGTTGCTCGAATGATCCGGGTTCGAACATGCCTCCACACCTTCAGTGTGGAGAGATGTAGTAGAGTAGAAGAGTAATATTTCCCAGAGGACAAGAAGCAAAGCCTCTAATTTATACGTGTAATTAGCATTCAAACTGTAAGCAGCACAGTACTTACATTTACATTTAGTCATTTGGCAGATGCTTTTATCCAAAGCGACGTACGGGGGAGGGACAACACTAAAGCTGCAGTAGGGGACCTCGAGGTTGATAGTAAGTGCTAGCTGGGCATGCCAGGGTGTGTTTGAGGTCCTTCAGTAAATGTAATGTGGAGCTGCATCTGGTGTTTAACTCCCAAAAACACAGGCATCACTGTTTGAATATTACAGTGAAGTTGCTCCACAGCTACAGATAGGATAAATATGACGTAGGACACTTAGTGAGAAGCTGGAGGTGGGGTGGGGGGGGTTAGCTCTTGAGTTGTGTGACACCTGATGTGAAAGCTTTCAAGTCGTAACCATGGAAACCTTTCTCATCTCGACACTGTGACAGGACGTGAGCACGGCGAGCCGGGACAAAACAAACAGCAGCAGACTGAGCTCCCAGTCCGACCAGCTGAACTGGTTTGGAGAGAACCAGACCAGAGTGTCAGTGTGTCAGATAAACACACTCCTGTTTGTGTGCGTCAGCCTGTGTGTGTGTGTGTGTGTGTGTGTGTGTGCTCTCCAAATGAAGGATATGTCCTTCTCCTTTTATTGCTCCAGTCAGAGTGTGTTTTAAATATTCATTCCTTCCCACTGAAGCCGGCGTTGCATTAAAATTCCCTTTGCAGCACTAATGGCTATCAGCCCGCGAGGGGTGGGGAGGACCGAGCGAGGTGGAAGGCAAGAGAGGGGAATAGAGAGAGAGGGAGGGAGGGAAGGAAGGAAGGAAGGAGAGAGAAAGAGAAGGAGAAGGAGGGAGGAAGAGGAAAACAGGACAAGACAACCAGGGATTAAATACATTTGTTTTCTCTCGTTCTAAATTAGTATTGACGGCAGCTACCTCCCCTACTGCACACGCACACACACACACACACACACACACACACACACACACACACACACACTGCACACACACTGCACACACACAGCCACGGCGAAAACTCAACCATGTTGAAAATTAATTACTCAAGTATGTGTGAGGTGATACTGCACAAACACACATAACAGATACTCCACACACACACACACACACACACACACACACACACACACACACATATATATATAGTACACACAGAGATAGACATATACACACAAGTGAAAGTGGCAGAGCAGGTTCTGCTCAACTGCTCTGCTACATACTGACAGTTGAAAGGATCCATATATATAGCTACACTATATATGTTTGTGTGTCTGTGTGTGTGTGTGTGTGTGTGTGTGTGTGTCTGTGTGACAGTTTGTCTCTGTATAGCTGCTCAGCTGTCGAAGGAAAAAGCAGCAGGAAAGAAGGAAACAAAGTGGCTCCAGATTCCATCAGCACAACAGAACAGAACAGAATAGAATAGAATAGAATAGAATAGAATAGAATAGAACAGAACAGAACAGAACAGAATAGAATAGAATAGAACAGAACAGAACAGAACAGAACAGAACAGAACAGAATAGAATAGAATAGAACAGAACAGAATAGAACAGAACAGAGCAGAATAGAACAGAACAGAACAGAACAGAACAGAACAGAATAGAACAGAACAGAACAGAACAGAATAGAATAGAATAGAACAGAACAGAATAGAATAGAATAGAATAGAATAGAATAGAACAGACCAGAACAGAACAGAACAGAATAGAATAGAACAGAACAGAACAGAATAGAATAGAATAGAACAGAGCAGAATAGAACAGAACAGAATAGAACAGAATAGAACAGAACAGAACAGAATAGAATAGAATAGAATAGAATAGAACAGAACAGAACAGAATAGAACAGAACAGAACAGAATAGAATAGAATATAATAGAACAGAGCAGAATAGAACAGAACAGAACAGAACAGAACAGAACAGAATAGAATAGAACAGAACAGAACAGAATAGAATAGAATAGAATAGAACAGAACAGAACAGAACAGAATAGAATAGAACAGAATAGAACAGAACAGAACAGAACAGAACAGAATAGAATAGAACAGAATAGAACAGAACAGAATAGAATAGAACAGAATAGAATAGAATAGAACAGAATAGAACAGAACAGAACAGAATAGAATAGATGGTTCTGGTCCAACCAAACCTCGACCTAAAAACTCCTGAATGATGAAGCCAAATAATCACAACTTCATTTTGTTGACACTGTCCTGACCACATGGTTCTAACCAATGGACTCGTTTAACCCGTGTTCATGTGTGTGTGATCGTCACCACACAGACACACACACACACACACACACACACACACACACACACACACATCCTGCTCTTTTCTGAGAACTGATTACTCACGGCTTCATGAAACAAAAGCTGCAGACAAATCGAGCTTGTCACCTCTTCTGCCTTTTGTGGAGTCGTGAGTCTGAGCTTTTCAGTTCTGTGCTTCATTTTTTTTACCTGGTTCAAATTCAGAAGTTGTTGAGAAGGAAATAATAAAATAAGCTTTACATGGGATAGGTGAGTGGTTAGGTAATAGGCAGGGATAGGTAATGCTCTGAGCACACGAGCCCTCTTGTTCGATTCCCGGCCGGGCCATTTCCTGTCTGTCTTCAGTTTCCTATCAAATAATAAAGGCCAAAAAAACTTGTCTGTACCAAAGGTCTGTTTCTTCAGAGGTTTATTCTTTGGGTCTGAAAGGTGCGATGATAAAGTTACCTGTGAACAAGTCAGACTGGAACCAATGTAAAGGGCGAAGTGAAGTCTCAAACTGTTTCCCAACAACACCTGTGCGAGTATGAAAGAATATTCAAAGAACGAGAAGATAAATTGTCTGGCCGTGGTGGAACAAAGGATTAAAGAATTTAAAGCAGGGGTGTGACTTCAGCTGTCTAATCCTCGAAACAACACAGGACACATTGTTCATCGTGATCCTGTGTCTCATAGAAAACCAATTCAGATTTTTTGGTGAAAAGCAGCTCAGGAATTTATGAATGTTGTTTGGGTTTTTTGTTTTCCTCAACGCTTGTTTCTCTTCCTGTCCCTCCAAGCTCTCGGACACCATGACACAATGCTCTGACGTCTCTGATGAGCTCGGTCGACTCTCAGCAGATGTTTTTCAGACTAAAAGCAGCAAAAAAAAAAAAAAAAAAACGAAGCTTGTGAGATTTAGCCTGGCTTTGTGAGGCTTGAGGAAAAAAAGCAGGAAGGAGAGATGGACGTCTTATGGTATTACAGACAAATCTACCCAGTTCTACCGTGTGGATCAACCAACTTTCATCTGATCTCGCAGGCTGGTTGGTGCGATCCACAGACGTCTGGCTCGTCCACGTCTGAATTACAAAGACGTGAATTTCAAAAGAGGAAATAAACAAATATCAGGTGACTCCTGGTTTTCCTCATCCATCATCATCATCATTTGAGGCTCGCTCAGATATTTGTCGTCACCTTTGACCTCCGCTGGTTGTTGAGTCTGATCATGTACGTGAAGGTGACTCTGCCGATATTAAACTCCGACACCTGAGTGGACTGAAATCTCTCTATCCAGAGTGGCGAGCGTTCGTTTTTCATCCACTGCAGACAGACGGGAGGAGGAGGAGGAGGAGGAGGAGGAAGTGTTCTGATGGACACTGCCGCTTCCTGCTGGAGGAATGGGTGGGGGTGGGACGGGGTGGATCAAGTTCAGACACAATGTCCGACAGCGAGCGGCTGATTTTATCGACTGCTCGACACGCCACGACGATCGAACGGCAGCTAAATATAGATGCAGGGGGACAGAACAGGACGAGCTCAGTATATGTGTGCGTCTGTGTGTGTGTGTGTGTCCTGAGGTGTTCAGGAACATGAGGCAGCATCTCCGGCTCTTGAACGTTATTGCCACGGGTCATCGTTAGCCTCGTGATGCTAATGCTGGAGCTGTTATTAGCTCTCTGCTTCCCGTCGTCATTAGCAATGCTCGCGCTGGTGCTGCTAAAGGGCCCTTCACATTAGGAGATATTAATGCTCCCTCGAGGTCATGTGACATGGGAGGCAGTGATGGGAAACGAGGGATGGTGATGATTTGCAAACTTCAAGCCTTTTGGGGCCATGAGCAGGATTTTAAAGCCCAAATTCCTAAATTACAGCTCCCCGAGAGAAAAGAAAACTCGGCGTATCTTACTGTGTACTTACTGAATGACAAAAATAAAGTGACAAGTCCCAGATAGACTCCACTTTAATATTTCGCCGGAGGGCCCCCCTGGCAGCAGCTCAGCCACTGTCGGAGCGATATCAGCACTGTGTGAAAGAACACAGCCTGTCATTCAGTTCACCTGTGGGCAGCACTGAGGCAGGCAGCTCCGGCAAAAACACACAGGGTCATGCAACAAGAAACCCCCGACTCCACTTTGTCCAAAACATCTTTCATTAACAAACTGTGTCCCGGTGCAGAGGCTGCTTTTGGAGACAGATTACACCACGGCGGCGCAATTTGCCCGCCTGTTCCTGATGGCTCCTTCAAACGCAGTCTTCCTTTCCTGGGCAACAAAGGCCCCAGTGGGTGGATCCCTCCACCCTGTTCCAAGGTTTTGGGTGACGGTAAATGAAAGAAAAAGGCTGGGGATGGCAACCCACCATGATGTCAACCGTCAGTCTGTGAATGGCTGTTTTAAAGCCTTGAGTTTGGGAGATAGCTACAATCTCCTAAGGAGAGCGTTGCATTGTGGGTGGCTTGTCGCCCTACTGTTGCGAGGCTACCAAGTGTTTTCAGTCAGCTTATAGTGAGTCAGTCAGAGTGAAAGTGTTTGATTAGCCTCACTATAACCTACAGGAGTTTCTGAAGGTGGGTGTAACATGTTTTTTCTTGTTTGTTGCCAAAAAGGAAATAAATTCAGTTCATGGCGTCTCCAAACGTCAGAAATGAACCCTTGAGAAAATCTGTCAGATGGCAAAGAATCACAGCTGTCACAGGTGATGAGCTTAAAACGAGTCGACTCTGAAAAAGTCTGTCAGAGGAAATGACTGTGACCGTTTCAACGGGGTGAGACAACCATGAAAAAACCATAGTCAGGCCGGTTGATACTGGTCACTGACCTGTGAATCTGGTGTGGACTGATGCCACATCGGCAGTTATTTCTCTTATTCCGGCTTCAGTTCAGCTAGTTTACACTAGTCTGCTTCGATTTGTCCCTTCAGGTCTACACACAAGTGTGCACAAACAGCTACACATCTGTGGTGCCAAATAAAAATAGATTAAGACTAAATTAGTTCTGGACTCCTCAATTTAAGATCAGACGTCAAAGAGGTGACACACACTGGCTTGTTTCTTTTATAGTCTGCTCCAATATGATGCGATCGCTTTATGTGAGCAATTTAGCTGCTTTTTTATCTAAATAAACCTCTTCAGGTCCATTTGGCTCAGACTTTTAATTCACCTGCAGCCTGGTGCTCCTTTGTCCAATTAATTAAAAGAAAAGAAAAGGCTCATAGTTCATTATTTGTCTTCTCTTCCGTTGAAGTAGTTACCTCCAGCCTCTTGAGTTGGTCATGTGACCACGTTTGTCCCTATTATGTCTCCTGGTTGAGATGGAAGAAGAGGAGGAGGAGGAGGAGGAAGCTAAGCAGCCACCCACCCCTCCTCCACCTGCTCATTTACATTATATTCTCTTTATAAATTCAGGAGGAACCACGGATCCAACAAAGTGACAGCACACACCTTCATGTGCAGTTTCAACGACAAGGATAACATTTGTTTGGTCCTATTCATGGCAAAAATGTTTATTTTATTTTTGCTCTGAGTATCTTAGAGTAACTGTTACAACAATTTGATTCCATATTTAATTTATTTAATGACTAATTATTTGGATTAGCTGAAGTAAAACACTTTTCACTTCGTCAACACTAAAAATGTCCCCTTAAGGTTTTTGAGAATGGCATGAGGAAGATGAAGAGTCTCTAGCTCTCCTCCTGAGCAGCCCGTTGAGAAACAAATGGGTGCAACCACAAAAGGAAACCATTTGGATGGAAGTGGAAAAGGGGGGTGGGAGGGGTAGTTAGAATAGCAGGGGAGCAGGAAGGGGGTAGTTAAAAACATGTCTGAAGAGAGAGGTATGGTTGAAGTGGGAGGGGGAGGGCAGGGGTAATAATGGGGCTGACAGTGGTATTTCAGGTAGAGAGGCGAGGGGTGGGG